>PVLD010008573.1:0-83027 GCA_004027595.1 Dinomys branickii
CTTCAAGATTTTTACCTACTTTCTCTTCCAATAGGTTTAGAGTTTCTGTTTTAATGTTGAGGTCTATGATCCATTTTGACCTGAGTTTGGTGCATGGTGATAGACTGGGGTCTATTTTCAGTTTTCGGCAAGAGGCAAGCCAGTTTTTCCAGCACCATTTATTAAACAGGCCTTCTTTTTTCCACTGTGTTTGGTTGACACCTTTGTCAAATATTAGGTAGCTGATAAGTCAAAACTTGAAAAGGCTACATGTGAATGTAAACTGAAATAAAATTGGGGAATTTTTGTTGGGAGTTAGATCAGTGGTTTCATAAAATAAACTGAGTATGTGACCTGGATTTCAGAAGGCACAAAGAACAAAGGAAGGGTTAGTTAAGAACTAGAAACTAGTTTAGGCCACGGAATCTTGAAACACTACAGGGTTATGTTCAAGACCACCTAAAAAAAATACTCACATTGTCAGAGAGTAGCTCAAACCATGAAACACACTGTTCTAGTTTTCTCAAAATGTGGAACTGGCATTTAGAACTAAAGCCAAATAGCAAGGTTAAGTCCCCTAAAATAAAAGAAAACTCCATGATACATAAAATGTATTACCTGGACTAAAAAGTGATCAGTAGTCATATTTTTACTTTTATTCTATTTTAAAAGCTTAATAAACAAATAACGAGGCTGCTATGCACAAAGACAACTTCAGAAGACATTTGCTATACCTAATGGATTAATCTATCACTAGTTACTTCTAAAATGATCTTATTACATATATACGTTAAAATTTTATAAAAATATGAATTTGTAAAGCCAAATATATTGTCAGTTAAAAATTATTTACACAATTGCAATCAGCTGTGAACTTTCCCATCTACTCTATGAGGATAAAACTTGATGAGTTAATTCACAAAAGATTTTTGAGTGTGTACATGTGTGTATATATGTACAAGTGTTATGTAGTGTATCAACATATATTTATGACTTTATATCCAAAACAGCATTCTAATCCAATATATAATATTAAATGAAACTTAGAACTAAATTTCAATTAGAAACTAGGAAGAAACTACATGCTTATTTCCAAACTTTATGTTTAAAATAACATATTCAGTTTCTACTACTAGTGAATTTAAAATATTTGAAGCAATTTTATTCGCTATTATAATACAGAATGTTTCACTAAATGCTTTAATGTAATCTTTCAAATTATGTACATAAAATGATACTATGTATTTCTTAAGAATATGTCTGTTACATTACATAATTCTTATTGGTCTTTCACTCCCATTGAAGTACTACGAAGTAGGATAAAATGGCAACATAGAAATCATGTGACTTTAACAACTAAAGACTATTTGTCTCAGTAAACATTATTTTAACTTCCTTTACCAGGGTGTAATTCAAATATTTCTCACTCAGGAATGATCTTTGCCCTTACATTTCATTTTATCGCCTGTTTTAGCACTATTATTGATTAAGATACATTTTCAATACGTATATTTCAATGAGTCAATGAATTTTAAGTGATACATAATTTAGCTGGATTTATGAGCCCATATTTTATTTTCAGATGTTGATGACTAAAACTTTGTGAAAGTTTTTTTCAAAGATTTTTATATATAATCAAACCCTGTTCATTCTGAATATATCTTTGTGTACAATCAAACAAGGTTCATTCTGAATATAAATTTGATGGTAGAGAAAGAGGAATTGGAAAAGATTTTCTGACAATCTTACATGTATTTGGATCTTGGTAGAAAGGAGCAGTTCACAACAACGGGTGCCCTTTACCTTTTATTACAAGGTTAATGACTGAACTATGCTCAGCTGACATGCATCATGATCGAACTTGTCCTACATTTACCGTAGCTTTCTGGAGAAACCTAAAGATAGACAAACCCCTCTTTCACCTAATATGTCTTAATATATCTTAGGGGGCCTACCTCACTCATTTTATTATTTTCCGCGAGATTTTCAAAATTTTAGGCCTGGGGTTATAGTTCAGTGGCAGAGTCTGGCAAATGTGAGGTTAGGAATTCAATTCCAAAAAATTAATTAATTAATATTTAAACAGATAATATTTAACATTTAAATTGGCTTCTGGATATTTTTCAGTTTGCAAAAATACTGTTTCCTGGTGGTGATTGTAATTACGGTATCATAATATTTCAAATTTTCTGTGATCTGTACTAATAGATATGCTTGTAGTGTTCATTCACATTATCAGGAAAATTAAGTATAAAAATATGCTCAGGCATATACTTTATTTATAGATATGTTTCATCTCATAATAATCTGGGGGAAGGAAAGGGGAAGGAAATGTCTTGATTTTGATTAAAAAATTTCGAGCAAAGTTTTTTAATCTAAGTGCAGAACTTTACATTGAGCAACTTTGATTGCCAGGTTACTTTTGGCTAATTGGGATAGCCACTCTGATTACTATACCCTAATATTCTTATTCCTCCTATTTGATAGTATTTATAATAGGAATTTAGTTTTCACAGCTCTTTAAGTGCTAAGTGGCTTCAGCTCAGGAAGAGCATTCTCTACCAGATCCATATCTCTGCTAGGGTGATGTAGGACGATGGCAGCTTTCTAATATCTTGGCTGATTTGGATGAACACAATTGATATAGATTTAAAACGATGAAGAAAAAAGAAATTCTCTTTTCATTAAAATGTCAAAATACTGAAGATAATTAAAAAATATCATAAGTACCAAAGATTGAAAGTTATAGTATAGCTTATTAATTTTATTAATAAGCTTATTAATTTTATCAATGATTCATTAATCATTAATGAATTATGAAAACTGAAGAAGAGTGAGTGTAGGATCATTGACTTATAAATGAATTTTACAATCAAATTATACTGTAAAATTAATATTATGGAATACTATATGTGGCGGATTGACCCCTCGTGAGCAACTTGTAACCCCCAGCTGAACTGAGTAAGCGCGGTGCTGGGTGTGGGAGGCCCACCGGGGAGTGCTGCCAGCAGCATAAGAGGCAGAACTGGAGAGGAAGTAGAGGCTGCTGGAAGCTGTTAAGAATCTGTTGGGTGCTGTAAGCTGTAAGGAGCACTTGGTTCCTTTGGAGGAGCTCGTCCTGCTGGCTTTCCTCATGAACTCCACTGTTATCATCTGAGGAGAGAGGGACCTTGTTGGCACTGAGAATGGCTTCAGTTCACTTCGGGGGAGCTCTGGTCCTCGCTTTGAGCATCACTTCCTGGCTCTGGAGGGGAAGATGGCACACTGTTCAGTCTCCTGGAGAAGCTTGTCCGGTGGGCTTTCCTAATGGAACGCAGCTTTCCTCAGCACTGGGGAAGCTTGGGACATCAAGCTCTAACTGTTGCTAAGGATGGCTGTGGTACTTTTCTTTCTTTCTTTCTTTTTTTTTTTTTTTTTTTTTGCGGTACTGGGGATCGAACTCAGGACCCTGCGCTTGCTAGGCAAGCGCTTATTCCACTGAGCTATATCCCCAGCCCCAGCTGTGGTACTTTTCAAGGAAGCTCTGGTTCTCACTTTGAGGGTCACTTCCGGGCTCCAGTGCAGATCCTTCACGCTGCTAGCACAGATCCTTCATCCCATCGGCACAGCCTTTCTAGCTTCCACCACTGACCTTTGGGCCTTGCTAGCGTAGATCCATGAAATAGGCCTGCATGAGACATTGTCATGGGTTCTAGTTCTCCAGCTGGGCTCCTAGGGATCACTGTCATGGGCTCTAAGTCTTCAGCTAGACTCATGCAGGACATTTTTGTAGGATCCTGGCCCTCAGCTGGATTCTTTGATATTTAGTATGTGGTGAGATTTTCTGCACTCTCTTTGTATATGATTCTTTGGGTGACTACTGTAAATAATCTTATAAAACATGTGTCCTGTATTATATTGTTCCCCTTTGCAAAAACCCTGAACTATGGCAGTATACAATTATATTTTGAAGAATAAACTAAAATAGGTTTTAGAATTATTCAAAAGAGTGAAAATGGAGGAATGAAAACTGTAAAAAAAATCAAGCTTCTGAGTATACAGAAAAATAAACAATTATATCAGCTATTTAGGTCTGGAGTAGACATCAGAACAAATTAACAGAAACTGTACCTGTTGTTTGTGTCTGGTTGTCCTCACCCCTGAAAGCCTCATGCAGTCATGTAATGGGCTTCTCGAGTTTTGATGGACCTATGGTCTAATGCTGGCATTATGTGTGTGAGGGCTACACATGCCCTGGGTCGATACCTTACATACAATATAAGGGAGAGAAAGAGATTTGCTCTCCTGCTGCACTCCTCCCATTTACTTTTGTTGGTTTTGCTGTTTTCCACTGCGATGAACTGTTGCCCTCTGCCATGTGCCACTCCGCCTTGGAGCCAGTCAAGTATGGACTGAAACCTCCACAAACTATGAGCTAAATAAATCTTGCTTTCCTTAATTGCGGATGTCAGATATTTTATCTCAACAGTGAGAAAAAAGTAACTAAGACAAGACCAAATGAACAACTTAAGTAAAAGAATTTCCTCATATAATCAAATTCTACATTTAAAGATAAATATTTTTAATTCTGTAGGTAAATATATAGATATGGATATGGTGATGGGGTAAATTAACTTTGTATGCATTGAAATAAAGAAAAGAATCAGAAAATATTTTAAAGTTATCTTCAGCTACATCTACTAACGAAACAAATCCACAACATTAAATTATGTATGTTACAAGTTGCATATTTTAAGATTTACAGGTCTAAGACATAAAGATTGTCTCAGATATATAAATCCCAAAATATAGATTTATGAAACGTTATGAAGTTTTCTTGCAATCCAACCAAATACAAATAAAAAAGAATCTAAGACTGAGAACAACTCAATAGAATTTACGTGTTAATTTATTTTTATTATTAACATAGATAGACTCCAAAACAAACTTTAAGATAAAACAGCATCCTGATAATGAAAATATTCATAAGAGGAGCACAAGCACCTTAATCATGATGAACAAGAAGCTGAAAAAGTAATGTATAGTAATAAAAAACTAATTTTCTTATGTTACATTAAAATAAAAGGTGTTACTTCAATCCTGATGCTGATAATTAGAAAAACATTCTTCTTTAACCATCACAGCTACCAAACTACAAAGACTGAATGAATTTTTGAAAATTACTAAAGAAAAAAATGAGAGAAACATATGGGTTGTCAAGTAAAAATAAAAATCCCAATGCTTGGATATCACAAACATCAAATATAATTTACAAATTAATTACTTTGCTACATAAGAGCAAAGTATCTGGAATTGGTTTAACAAGTCAAATTATAGCAGTATAAAGGCTAAAAAATTAAAAAGATTTGCAATAGGTAATGAAAGTGAGGCAGAGGAGAGGAGATGTAACATTTTATTGTTCCAAATAGGTATGTATCAGGTACTTTTGAAACACCTTCCACTTAAAACTTCTCAGATGCACTCAGATATATAAGTATCATTATTAGTTTCATATTACAGTGTAGGAAAATAGTCTTAAGGAAATTTGATGACATATCTTAAATGATTTATAAGTTAAATATGGCTTTTATTAAATAGTTTATTGACACTATACCCTACTCATGCTTATTGAAATTAGGTTCTAACTGGGCACCATGCTCTTCTCTTGTATCCCAAGCTACTCAGAAGGCTGAGGTAGGAAGGTCTCTTGAAAATGGAGTTGGATTCCAGCCTGGGCTATATAACTTTGCCTCAGAAATGAATGAATAAGAGAAAGAATAAAAGAAATAGACTGTGATCCCCATTATATTCAGTAGCTGGCTAGAAAAAAATCAGATTCCTAGGGAAGACTTGAATCTTCTCATGTCGGTACTTTAAACAGGAAAAGTTTACTTAGGGCTGCAACTATGAGGTGTCAAAAATGGTACCGGCCAAGGGAAGGCTACAGAGAGGAGGGCGGGATGAGCCCGACAAAACCCTATTTAATTCCACAGGGAAAAAAATATGCAAAAGCATAAAAAATTTGGGGAAAAGGAAGCCAGCAGAGAGATGGTAATGAACCCCGCCTAGAAGACTGGCAGCCGTGGCCCTGCACAAAAGAAAGGAGCCACCACTTCATTACTTCAAGACTCACAGAGGCGGACTCCACAGAGATGGTAGACAACCACAAAGTGGAAATCAGAAAGGTTATCAAAGGAATATGTGAGGACATTAGACAGCGGGCAGTGTGTCAGCCCAGAAACATTTTAGATAACGTGTTAGAGAATTTCACTGCTACTGAAATTGGACTCTCTAGAGAAGATAGCTGTAGCTATGGATACAGATTAGATGTGGATATGTGCACAAACACATATGAAACTAGGCTTGCTGGCACATTTTAGGTGTATGTAATGATCACGTTCATCATAAGGAACCTGTACCTGTGCATCATATAATCTGATTCTTTTTTTCACATTCCCCTGCCCTCCCTTCAACCCCTTCTATTTAGAGTTTACCATAAGAAAGAGACAGCTATGTAATCACTCTGTGTAAGTCCACCTTGTCACAGTTTTCAATCCACTCACATTCTCTGTAAAAAGGTGCCAACTCTGTTTTAAATTTTGTTTTAGAGACTCAATTTTAAATCCAATGGAAATCAATAATTATGGGACATAAAGAGTCTCTAGCAGGACAGACAGACTAAAAAAAAAATGAATAGTAGAATGACAATGTCAAAATTATCAGAAGATATTTCATTTGGTATAAAATAGCCATATAAATTATAAGCAACTGTGTTTTTTGTCTTTTCGAGACAGGGTCTCTCTATGAAGTTCAGGCTGGCCTGGAGCTCACTCTGTAGCCCAGGCTGGCCTCCATCTCACAATGATACTCCTGACTCAGCTTCCCGAGTGCTGGAATTACAGGCATGCACCACCACATCCAGTACAAATTATACTCAAAAATGATCATTTAAATCACTTTAAATTATTAGACAATATTATATCTGTGAAACAAGAACAGTAGGACATGAATAAAATATAATAAAAAATTTTAATTAAAATTTTTGAAGAAATGTAATTGCAAAAATATAAAATCAGTGGAATAGTTGAAAGAAAAAGGTCATTGGATTTACTCTAATAACAATGGTAAAAGACCAGCAAATGTACTTTAGAAAAGGAAGGAACATGTAAGTTTCAGCTTGGCAAAAAACTAATTAATTAATCACAAGTAGACGAGAAATAGAAAGGAAGAAATCAAAGAAAAATACCGAAAATTTCACCAAAGATTGGTCCTCAGATAAAATGAGTTTACTGTATCAATTTCCCTGAACATCTCAATATCTTTCTCACTCTAGCTCTCGCTCTGTTCCTCCCCCGTCTCTCACCATAGAACAAATTTTAGAAATTTAAGAGTATTTTGGAGGGAAGTGTGACATCAATCATCAATAACTTTTCCTTTTAGTTACTATGTGAAGGATGCTTGGTTGAGTGAAGCACAGCGAAGGTGCACAAGGAATCTAAGATGGAAGGATGAATGTCGTCATCATTTAGTATTTATTATCTTTAGTATGATTTGTACAATTTGAATGAGGGCGTTGATAGCAATACTTGAAATTGAAGCACATATATAGTACTTTAAAGGAATTATGCAAACGTTTTTGTTCCTGAGAAAGATCCTTTAGATGGATACTTGGGCAACACATGAGCTTAGTGATTATGGTGAGAACACGGGGTTGTTCAGCCAATGAACTTGGCTAGATCCAGGGCAAGTCAGTCTGCTTGACTAGAATCACCATCCTTGCTTGCTTGTTTGATCAAGTGCTTGAATGGATGAACAAGTGCTCACTTAGCAACAAAAATTACTTTTTACTGTTCAGATATTGAGTTGCTATAACATCACTTACCCATTGACAGAGTTGTCATTTGCACATTGCTTTCAAGTTTTTCTATAACAAGTTTTTATTATTGACAATACATATGACAATAAGGCAGAATATCATAGAATGCTTGTAATAGTTTTCTAGGGCTTCGGTATCTCTCTGCCCTGCTCCAGTCACTGTTGGCGCCTCTTTAGGACTGTCAGAGTAGAATTCAGTAGTATGTATAACCAAATCAGCACCTTTTATTGAAAAGTGAATGAAACTTTCATTCCTTGATGGATTAAAGAAAGCTCTATCATCCCTTGTGTGTACTGAGGCTCTGTTTCACATTTTATCCAAATCATACCTCTGCTATTTTCTGCTCATGACAGGATGAAAATAAAAGTCTTATAAAAGCCAAATAAAGAAGACAGTCTGTCATTCTTTTGTGAGACAGTGTTTGTCAGGAACCCTTCAAAAGTAATTGGGAAAAAATATGTCAGGTCCTACAACTCACTGAGTCATTCTAAAATGCATCTGAGGATATTAAGAATGGTATTCTTGAGCTCAACATACATGGGCAACGATGTGTTCCTGAATTTTTATTGAACTGCTCTTAAGAAAATTATTTTACCTGATTTTAACTATTTGTTGCATTTGAAACACATTTCACTCTTCCCCTAGGTTGATTCTGTTCTGGGGATGACAAACCAGTGTATTACCGTTGAATGTACTGCACTAAGATTTTCTCTGCACAAATATTACTAAAGCCCTTTTCTATTTCAGACAAATGTAGTGTGGAGTTTACCTTTCTAATTTCTATTCTAAGTAACTTCGTATGCTCCTGTATGCATAATTTGTAAAAGGAATAATGACATTTGAATTAAAAGATAGCACTTATCAATTCATCTGTTTGCATACTTGTTGATTTCTCCAATCGTTGTGATTGATAGTAGAAGACAACCATGTTTTTTTCATCTATTTCTTCAATATCTTGCATATCTCTTCATATAAAATTATTACCTGTAAATATGTCTATAAAATTGCTCTCCCAATGCTTTGATTAGGACATAGGATTAGCCATGTCATTAAAATCATTTCATATTTTAAACTCTACCTATACGTTTTGATTTGATACCTAAGGCTAACATTTTTAAATGAAAGGTGCTTCCAAGATTGGAAAAGACTGATATGCAGACTTCTAACTTTATAGTTGTCCCCCCCCCTCGGTCAGTGCTGACCACCTCCATTAGAGCCAGCCACGACCCATGGCCGCCAGCACACGGCTTAGGCCTGTTTAATTGTTACCTTCTTACTGACTGTCTCCATTAACCCACAGGTGCAACTCTTTCCTCATGGAGCCCTTTGCTTTCAGTGACATGTGTACTGCATTCCGCAAATGTGCAAGACGTCGTATTACTTAAGAGAAAGGAGAAAATACGATAGAAAAGAGTGAATGAGACAAGTGCTTTCTGGTCACCTATTTTTCACATCATTCTGCCTCAGAAGAGAACATCCAATGACTTTCCACAAAAGAGCAATTTTCTCCCCAAATCAACATCTACAATATGATTACACACATATTTTGCCATAATAAATCTTTGGATTACCTGAATTAAAGAGTAAATAGAGCATAATCATTATTTAGCAAATAGTCCTTGAAAAAATAAAAAAATTATTAATTTTAAACATAGAACTATTACTAGTCGTAGCCCAAACACTACATTGGTAGTCAACATTTCTGGTCGTGTGAGGCTACTAACTGGATTATGTTTCAGAGCAAATGTTTCTGTACAACCATTTTCTCTATTTTTTTGGTATTGATTTATAAAAAGCATGTATAGTACTGAGATCTATAAATACAGCAATTTAAGAACACTGCATTTTTCTTAATGTAGAAATGCAGAGATAAACAGTCTGGACCTGCTTAAAATGGCTTTGCCAACCTCACTGCAGGGGTCTCACCTCTGAGTCCAAAGTGATATATTCACATCTCCATTTCCCAAGCAAAGGAGACAGTAACTGTATAGAATACATAAAATGTGGATATGTGTAATGCATGGCTGGAAATACAGAGCTCACATCTGCTCACATTTCAGCGGTCAGAAATTCATCATTTGGCCATACTGAGGCACAAGTGAAGTATGCTCTAATAATACTTTGGGTAGGTGTTTGCTTTTTCAAAAGCTTTATTAAAATATAGTAAATTCTAGTAAGCACAGTTTAAAAGCATCAGAAGGAGACTGCCAGGTACTTTTATTTTCATTCCAATGAAAACGACATTTCTAGAAATGTTCAAAATACTTTCTTGAGACCAATACTACCCAACAAGGAAAGTTCCTAAGATATTTTCTTTCCCTTTGTGAGACAAGATGATGATTCCTTGTATTTAAGGAACCAAACCCAAGGCCAGTGAACTGAGAAAGCCAGTGGCCATACTTCAAGTCATAGCAATTTTGTTTGAATCCACTCAACAGAGAAAAATATAAAAGATAGAGTTAAAACAGAGTAAGATATGTGACAAAAATGTAGTAACCACACTGGCAACTTTTGATACATTAACTGAACAAAAAAAAACTCAATTAAAGAAAAATGTTCAGTAAGCCAGGGCCTGTTGTAGTAAGGCTTTGGAAGGGAAATAATTTAACACAGGGCAAGTAATTTATAGGACTATTTTATAATAGTCACCCAAAGAGTCATATACAAAAGGGTATAGTAGATCTGTCCATACACTAAAGACCAGAAGAACCCATCTGAGAGCCTGGATCCCACAGCAATGTCCTGCAAGCGTCTGGCTGAAGACCTAGAGTCCATGACAATTCCCTGCACAAGTCCAACAAGGGGCCATCGCCCACAGCAATGTCTCATGAAAGTCTGTTTGAAGGATCTGTGCTGGGAAGGCCCAAAGCTCAGTGGTGGAAGCTAAGAAGTCCAGCGGGATGAAGGATCTGTGTCAATAGGCTGAATGATCTGCACTGGAGACAGGAAGTGACACTCGAGTAAGGGCTGGAGCTCCAACAAAAATGACCACAGTCGTCCTCAGTGGCAAGGACCCAATCTCCTCTGCTGATGAGACCACCTGAGTTCACACAGGGACGTTCAGGGCAACAGGAGATTGGACAGTGCAGCGTCTTCCCCTTGGGAGTCAAAAAGCAATGCTCAATGTAGGGACTAGAGCTCCCCCAAAGTGAGCCATAATCATTGTCAGCGACAACAGGGGCCCAAGCGCGTTCGGCAACGAGAACAGCCATGTTCGTATCAGGAAGTCAGCATGACAAACTCCTCCGAGAGAACCACGAGCCCCACTTCTTCCTCTCCAGTTCTTTTCTTTTTTCCGTTGGCAAGAATCCTCAGGTGGATCCTCCACACCCAGCAACGCACTGATTCAGTTCAGCTGGGTGGTAGAATTTGACCACAAGCTGTCAATCCACCACAGGGGCTTTCTTTGATCTCTGTTTCTCACATAATTAATTTAAAATTCCTGGAGTACATCTTGAGCTGGTATGTGGAAGAAGAAAATATATACAGAATGTGTTGGCAATTGCATTCTCCAAAAACCTAATCACCAGTGTGATGGTATTGGAGGTGGGGACTGGGGTCCTGTCTAAATCCTATAGGAGGCAGATCCTTCATGAATGGGATTATTCCCTGCTCACAGAGTCCCAAGGGAATGGCCTTGTCCATTCCGGTATGGGAACTCACAGCAAAGAGGATGTCACCTGTGAACCAGAAGCCTCTCCTCACTGGCCACCATGCCTCTTGGTCTATAAGACCATATCATTATTATATACACTGACAAAAATTTCAGAAATTTTATTTTTCTACTGTCACTTTAGAATTTGTAAACCGTAAATTTTCTTAAGAATGTTTGTAGTTATAAAAACGTAATGATAAATAAAAGAAAAGGAAAATTTAGAAATCCATTAAAAAAGGAAATGAGGAAAAACTAGAAAAATGTATCTTTCTTATATGCTATATATAATCAAATACAGAATAATAATCTTTATGACATGGAGATCTCTGGAGGTAAATTTTAAACACAGAATTTTAATGAATAGATATAGTAAAGTTTAACATATACCTACAGATATTTTTTTTTTTTCCTGGACCGGGGATCGAACTCAGGGCCTTAAGTGCTTAGCGGCAAGCACTTACCCCACTGAGCTGTACCTCCAGCCCCTATACCTACAGATATTACAGACAAAATATTTATTTCAGTGGTTATACAAAAACCACTGGAAGGTTTTTGTGGAAGGTAGGCATGATGGCACATGCCTACAATGAGAGCACTTTGAGCCAAAAGGATCACAAGTTCAAGCACAGCCTGGGAAATGTAGCAACACCCTGTTTTAAAATAAGAAATTGGCTTGGAGGCGCACGCCTGTAATCCCAGCACTTGGGAGGCAGAGGCAGGAGGATCTTGTTGTGAGTTGGAGACCAACCTGGGCTACAAAGTGAGCTCAAGGCCAATCTGAACTGCATAGTGAGACCCTGTCTCAAAAAGACAAAGAAATAAGAAACAGGCTTGGATTACAGCTGAGTCAGAAGGCTCTAGGGTCAATCCCAGTATTGCAAAAACAAGTAAATAAAATTATGGGCATTTAACTGAAAAAAAGAAATTGAAAAATATTAGCGATTTTGTTTATTTTTTTAGAAAAAATTCACTATACTTTTTGTAGATATGCCTGAGAGTGAATAAAAAAGTTTGGTAACCATAAATCTTTTAGACTAATTTTTGTTACCCTAATGAAGGTTGTTTTCTGTTAAATCAATGCATTTTGTGTGCTGTTGATGTTATAGACATTCTTTAATGCAACATTTGAAAACTATGCATATGAAGACATTATGAGTCTACAGAGAAACATATAAATAATGGATTTTGCTGCCTCACTTCGCTGAAAACCTCCATTACATTGTAAGTTAAAATACAGTTAAGTCTCAGCGGTTACAAAGAATAAAAATGGTAATGGTAGGAAAAGATAAAATTAGTTTTTACAGTGCTGCTTCACTGTGACTTTTTCTAACTAATGGAATGTTTGTCTCAATCAATAGCTACAAGCAAGTCAGAAAACATAAGATATACATCAATTATGAGATAAGGCTCCATATTTCACATCTTTGACAGGGAGGAAATGCTGGCACACTACACAGCATGCTCGAAAGAAAAATGGGGCAAGGTTTCCTCATGACTTAGAAGGAAAAACCACTTGTCTATTTGCTGCGACACCCGGAAGCAGATAAAAACCTTTCAAGTGTGAGCACAAGAGTGGTTCTCCTCATATGAATCCGCCTACATACAGACACAACTCCACCTCCAGTGAGAAGAGCTCCTTCTAAAGCTCTGTGACCTCATATACTTGGTAGAAAATTTGAGCAAAAACTCAAAAGTACAAAAATAAATGTAATTTAAGTAATATATGGATCACATAAATATTCACTACTTTTCTTACACAGAAATATTTTACACATCAATTTCCAGTAATAAAGAGGTATAATAGTCTTCTCAAACAACACTCATAAATAAATGATAATAAAGTCTAACATAGCAATTTTAACTTTCCTGATACCATAATTATGATTTTTTTCCACTCAGGTGTAGTGTGACTCATTAATATTTGACTAGAGAGTCACTATATTTTTAAGGCAGAATTCATATCATATTTATGGAAATAATCTGTTTTTAATATTTGATGTGATTATGAGAGAATAAGCGATCAATGAACACAACTACAAAATGACAATGATCAGGATCTGAATCAGGCAATAGGTTATGTCAGAATATAGAGCTAATTATAATATGGAAATGAACACAGCACTCAGTAATTGCTACTAGAACAGGTGCTTATCATGCATATATTGTCCAACATTAGTAGTCATTAGGAAAAGGTGACAAGTGATATAACATGCTTTTCCATTCATGGATATAAAGTTCAATGACATATGAATAGTTGTCATAAAATTGTATGTTCGGTTAGTTTACAGCTTACTACTACAGTTTTTTTTTTAGAAAAAAAACAATTTGGGCTTTTTAATTTTTTTTTTTTTTTTTTTTGTCTTTTTGAGACAGGGTTTTCCCTTTGCAGTGCAGATCAGTCTGGCCTTGAGCTCACTTTGTAGCCCAGGCTGGTTTCAAACTCACAATAGTCCTCCTGCCTCAGCCTCCCGAGTGCTGGGATTACAGGTGTGCACCACCATGCCTGGCATGAAAAGAAACAGTTTTGACCCCAAGGTGTCTAGTGAGCACTATTCTAGCTTGTGGGAATAAAGCAAAGATGAAATAAATTTCCCTGCTTTTTAACAGCTTACAGTCTTGTGAAGAAAGCAGTAACAATGGTATGAGAGAGTGACCAATACTGTAAAATATTGTTGATTTTTTACTACAATGGTTTATAGTAAAAAAAACAGAGCCATAAACATAGTTGATTCACTAGAAGCCTTTCTGAAGAGATTCTCACTGAACAATGATTTAATCCATCAGAATTATTAGAATAGGAGGGGTGACAAACCCTTTAAAAAGAGCGGTGGATGAGGCTCCTTAAGGATGCAACAAGCAGTTCCGCTGAAGACATCCCAGAGAATGAGAACTTTCAAAGCCAGCCTTCGTGTTGTAAAAGTTATCTAGGCAGTTAAGACCTAGCTCCCCACTGGGTGTGCCTAAGGATTGATGGTGCAATTTTAGGAAAAGAAATTAGACAAAGAGGCTACAGTCAGATGTTGAGTGCAGTATATGATATCATGTTTCCTTCTGATGGGCATCAGCATTAGTGATAGGATCACTGTTGTTAACAATTTAATAAGAAATGACTACCGCTTGTTCAGAGAAAACATTGGAGCATCGCTGGTAAGCATATTTGGAGGTCTGAAAAATTGATAGGGGGGTTAACAGTAGGCAGCAGAAATCAAAACATGTAAGAGAAACAGACTTAGGAAAGATTGCAGGGCTGAGACACACTTGACCCTCTAACTATACTGGGCTTCTGGGATTCGGCTAGCACATGTCATGAAGTTATTTTCTGATCATGACTGATTTGACTTTTGTATCCTTTATCTGTAAAATTCCTTTCCCAAATTTGGAAAGTTTCCCGGTCTTATTTCAGTGAACATGTTTTTTATGTCGTTGTTCTGTCTTCTGATTTATCACTCTCTGTATTAAGTTTAGATTAATCTTCTTCATATGCCCAGCAGCTGTTGGGCCTGTTTGTTCTGTCCTCATGTTGTAGTTAAAGTATCGCCTAGCAGTGGGTTCCCACCACCAGCTCTGTCTTCTAGTTCTAGCATTGTCCTCTCAACGGTTACTTTTGCTGCCCATACTTTCAATAGAAATTTTAATCTCCTGAATTTTTTTTGTATCTTTTCCTGGTCTTTAATTCTTTGCTAAACTGTTCATACATGTTTTGTATCATTTTGTTTAGCTCACCTAGATTCTTTTTATTAGTCTGTTCTGTAAACTCACTGGTTGTTTTGTTTACTAAGCCCATTGCCTGTTTAGTATGTCTTCTTTGAGCTCACTGATCTCCTTATTAATATTTTTGCTAAGTCATTATTATTTTTTTTTTTTTTAATTTTTATTTTTTGGCGGTACTGGGGATCGAACTCAGGACCTTGCGCTTGCTAGGCAGGCGCTTATTCCACTGAGCTATATCCCCAGCCCAATATTTTTGATTCATATGATATTTTGATTGATTTTTCAATTGATATTTTATTGATTTGATATTGACAGTTCTTATATTGTTTTTTACTGTTTTCAGTAATTCATCTATGTGGCTTTTGATCTTTTCCCCCATTGTCCTCTAGATTAGACTTAGGGGAGTTGGGAGATTTTAGAGGCATTTTATTCTCCTGTCTTCTCTTGTTTCTTGTGTGAGTGTGTGGGGAGAGGTCTGTGTGGGGGAGGGAAATGTGTGTATGCAGGTTTGAGAGTCATTCTCAGTAGAAAATTTGTCTGTTCTTTGGAGATCTTTTTATGTCTGCTTTTCAGTGAGGCACAATGCACGTAGCTAACCGACATCCCGCATTCCTCCAAGATCCAACCACCTCCATTAATATGAGAGGAAAGGATGCAATGAAATTGGTCCAGCACCCAATTTTCCTGGAATAGACAACCATATTGTTAATGACACAAGGACAATGTAAGTATTGGCATATAGATATCACCAATTAATAGCAGTAACTATGCATTCATGGGCATAGCAGGAAAATCACTAACAAGAGTGTCAAGGACAAACTGGATATTAACATATCATAAGAAGCAATGATGTACTACCCTCAACCATAGAAAAGGGATCTACAGTTATAGTATAGACACTAAAACAAAATTGACATATAGTAAATATCAACTGTAACAACTATAACTCTACTTAAAATAGAAAATAATTCAACAGAAATAGCATAGAGTTAATTAATATGTACATTAATAAACATTATTCATTATTTACACTAAAAAAGATAGGCTGAAGAACAAGAGGATAAAAAAAGTAAATTTGAAATATTAAAGCAATGAAAGATGAGGCAGAGAAAAGTGAGAAAAATAGCCTATTAAAGAGTTAAAGGACATTAATAGAATTAGGTAAAGTAACAGAAGAGAAAAAGAAGTAAAAGAGAAAAAATAAGAAAAAAAGAATTGAAAGAAAAAGACATAAAAAGCAAAGAAAAAATGAAAAGATCTCAAACCTCAAAAAAATCCAATAAAGAAGAAAGAGAGAGAGAAGGAGGGAGAGAGAGGAGAGAGAGGTTAAAAAAAAAGATTCCTTTGCATTTTTCCGGAGTTTGCAGCTTGAAATGCAGCATGACTTTTTTTCCCACATATCTTTATTGCTTTGAGGTTTCCTGTGCTCCCATAGGCCACTTTGTCTGTATACTCCAAGCTGTAGAAACTGCCCACACCGGGGTATGCCCTCGCTCATGCTGGTAGGTATGGAAAGCAATCAGACCACTGAGCTCCGTGCTAGATATAGGGAGAAGGCAAGAGTTCAAACTGATTCTTAGACTTACTAGCAGGTCTCTCAGAGCCAGCTGCTTCTGCCAGCCACACACACTGGTCTAAGTCCTCACCATGAAAGGGGGGACCAAAGTCCTTTCTGGCATGAAATTAAACTTTTCAGGGGGTCTATCCTTAGCCTGCACTTTTTCCACAACCATCTCTTGTGGCTGTTTCCCAGCCATTTATCATGGTAGCGTAACACTGGAAATCCTCCAGTGAAGTTGATCTGTAGTTGTCCTGTGATTCTGTCTTAAACAATTAACACTTTCCAAAACTATATTTTGACTGAACCCTCTCAGATATGGTAGGTGCTGGCTTGGATTTCTTCTGTAATTCCAGCCTGCTGTTTGGAAGTAGTTAGTTACTTTTGGAACACAATCTCACACCGATTTTACACTTTAAATAATCAAGGGCTTCTCTTGGGATGCTACCACTGTCTTGGTCTGTTCTTTCTCTCTGGAATCGTCAACCTTCTGGGCTTCCTTGTATCCGAGGAGAAAGCTCCCTGTCCAAGGATGCTGGGTAAATTTTGCAGACTGCTGCGTTCTTTCCTCTGGGTTTTTCTCCACTTCTCTAATTTTGGTAGTTTCTAGAGATCTGCTCCTTCACCAAGTTTTTGCCCAGGTGTCCATATTCTAAATCCCAGACAGGCTGTATTTTGCTGCTGATAGCTAGACTTTCATTTTTCTTCTCCCAGAAACAAGTGATTTTTAAAAATAAAAAACTTTAAAAATAGATAACTAAATTAATCATATACATACATGTATATGATTAATTATATATGATATGATATAATTAATTATATATATAGCTATAATAATTAGCCATCTTTAAAAGTTTTGAATACTTGCTAATTGATTAAATAAGAATTTGTGATAGATACCTTTTATATTGTTCAGTATTGCTGCAGACATAGTGCTTTGCTTTAACTGAAGACTGAAAAGCAATTTAAATCTAATGTTATTGTCACATAATGTAGCTTTGGTGGCTTGTGTGGATTGCTTTTAAAGTTAAGGAGAGAAATTAATGAGATTCCTCAGGGAAAAGGAACCAACTTTCTTTCAAATAAGACCAAAAAATTTGACAGATACATAAAATAAGTAAATTGTCATTATACAATTATCTAGGAGTGCTATAAGAGAAGAAACCAGATGTGGTGGTACACACCTGTAATCCCAGCACTTGAGAGACTGAGGCAGGAAGATTTCTGTGAGTTAGAGGCCAGCCTGGGCTACAAAACAAGTTCAAGGCCAGTTTGAACTCCATAGCAAAACCCTGTCTCAAAACCACAAAACAAAACCGACAAAGTAGTGATACTATATTGATGTTGTGTTCTAAAAATATAGACAGTAATGGACAATGGTAACATTTTCTTAAAAGTTAGATTGCTAGTTCTTCATGCTGTTTTTCTAATATTTAGTAGCTGTGTCTTTTCCTGCAAGTTCACTAACATTGCTCAGGTTGATAGATGCAAAAATAAAGGATTCATTGTACTTACACTTAATATTGAAATTGTCAACCCACCATCATTTATTTTTTATCAAATGGATGCTATTTTTTGTAAGACAAACATACAGGATTAGTCAAAGCACCTTTACCAAAAAACATACTTTTTAAGAAGTCTCATTAAAAATCATGTCTCTGTTTTATGGGGAACAAATCAAAGTTTTTGTTTCACATAACAGATTTTCATAACAGATGGATTAAATTACATGTATGAAAAAAGAGTCCTACCCAAAGTGTTATGGTATACTTCTTTCATTAACATTACATTAGATTTTTATTGCTTGTGGAACAAATTACAACAAACTTAGTAGCTTAAAATAATGGGTAATTATTATCTTTCAGCTCTGGAATGGGTTTTATTTGCCCCAAATCAAGGTTTAAATTCTGTACCTATTTCTTATTATCTGTCTTTTATTTTACTCTTTAAATTGTTTATGCTTTGGACTCAGTTTATGTTTATGCTTTGGACATTTTCTTTGGACTTATTACACTTAACATTATGGCTTAAAGGTGCATATATTTTACTACACATGACTCCAATTTATCCTTCTTTATGTCAGAGTAGTATTTTGTTGTCTATGAATACAACATTTTCTTTATCCATTTATCTGCTCATTGACATACAGACTACTTCCAAGATTTAATTATTATTAGTTGTACTGCCATAATTGTAGGTGTGGATGTATCACTGAAATTTTATCATCTTTAACTCTTTGGGGAAGACTTTTAGGAGAAAGATAGCTCAGTCAAATGGAATTTCTATTTTTTAATACTCTCCATACTGATTTTTATAAGGTTTGTACTAATTTACATTAGGAGGAACAGTCTTTAATGCAGCAGAGAAATACGATGCTTACAGTATTACCACATGAGTTTATGCCCCAGGCTTATAGGTGCCCCATATTAGGTTAATATTGTGCTATTCTCCTCTTGGCAATATAGGGAAATTATAAAATAAAATAAGAATTGTGTAGTTTAATTGTCTAAAAATCTAAAGAACAAATGCATTCTTCAAAAGGGTTACATTATTCTTCCATTGACAAGAGGGGTAATATTGAATAAATTATTAACACATATTTCCTCACCTACCTCTAATTAGGAAATGTTTAACAAAATTAAAAATAGCTTAACATAAGTCAATTGACATTGTTAATAATTTTACCTTCAGTTTGTGACTTGTAGATGAAATCATCTACACAATAAGCAGTTTTCAGGGCTTTGAGCCTGAACTCATGGAAAGTCCTGTTTCCTGCTGGTTCTGCCACTCCAGGGAGGTATAACTACTGCATCCCAGTGCCTGGCTGTCTGGGCCACACGCTGATGCAGTAATCAGGTAAGGTGATATAGGAAAGGATGCCATCGCTTTCTTGCCAACCTCCACCCTCTCAATGGAGCCCTGGGTAGAATCATGGATAACTGGGCCTGGGCGTTAGAATGTTCCCTCTGGAAATGTCCTCACAGAGCTTGGTAGCAACACTATGATTATCAGAGTGCATGCCAGTTTTGGTGACACAATCCTCTTGCACATTTCTGAACCACTTTCCTAGGTCATGGAAGCTGAAAGATCCCTGGAGGGTCACAGACCTTCCGGTATTGCTTGAAGTGTGGGCCATAGAAAGAAAAAATGCCTTGCCCTGAAGCATGCAGGTGCAGAAGCTGACACAAAGTACATCTCTGCGACTGTCGGACACAGGAATCATGAACCCTGAGTCCTGTCTGAGGACACTCACATATGTTTGAGGGTCTGCCCTTGCCGGGTATCCCTGAGCCTACTGAAAACAACTGCTTCTAGAGAGCTCTTCCTGGACAATCTCCAGGCCTGAGCGATGCCCTCTTCCTCCTTTTAACATCCCAACTTTGGCTCACGTGTTTAGTGCTGGCGTGCTGGAAAGCAAGGAATTTATTAAAAACAAACCAGGAAAAGTGAATTATTTGGGTAATTTTTGAGCGGTTTAAATACTCCTGCTTCTGAGGCTAGCATTGCTTATAAAAACTAATAGAGTGGAAAAGTTCTTGCTAATAATTTAAATATTAGGGATGTTTCTCTTTACATTACAAAAACACAGTTACATACCAAATATCAAAAGAAGTCAAGTGGAAAATTTCAGAAGAAGGAAAAAATCTTTATGTCTTAGTATATCACCTCATCCTCAGATTTTGCATAAGAAACTCTATGTTTATTTTCAGCTGATCCCTGCAAATTATGTACCTGATCTGAATGAAAGAATCCAATTGTTAGGAAGAGGTTAAAACTAAAGGAGAGGGCAGCACTGTTTATTTGGGGAAGGACGGACAAAAAGTGAGATGTAGTGGGAAGGAAGCTAATGCTGAAATTTTTGTTCTGATAAATTTTACATGCTTGTATCTGGTAATTTGAGCAACTGATTTGAAGACAGTAATATGGAATGAAACAACCATTGGTGAATTCCTACCATCTTGTCTAGCGAACCTCTGCATTATCTCTAATGTTTTGTCTAATAATTAATTTCTTATTCTCTTCAATGATTTGAACAATATTCCATTCTTACATCTGGTAATCTGAGTAATGTAGTTGAAGATAACAATATGTAATATAACAGCCACTCTTAATTCATATTATTTTGTCTTGAAACCCTGTTTCAGATGAAATATTCTTGTTTTGTTTTGTTTATGTTTGTGATGCTGATATGCTGCTATTTTTCTTTTTTCTCTCATGTACTACTTTTTAAAAAATAAGATTAAAATAAATAAAGTGGAAGGTAGCAGTGAATGGGCCTTGGATAGAAACAGTGATGTTATTATATAGGTAAAATTTTGTAAGTAATCCAGATGCTGACGGCAGAGAAATACCATGGAAGTCATGAAAAGAATTTAATTCTGTGTCTAAAATATAGGAAAATTAGAAAATAAAGTAAGAATTGTGTAGTTCATTTATTTAAAAAATAAAGGAACAAATACATTCTTCAAAAGTGTTAAGTTAGTCTTCCATTGACAACAGGGGTAATATTAAATAAAGTATTTACTCATATTTACTCATCTATCTGTAATTAGGAAATGTTTCACAAAATTAAAAGTAGCTTAAAATAAATCAATTAGCAATGCAGTATAACAGAAAAGAATCTATACTGAATTAGGGGATTATACCTCAGGAGATATTTAGAGGAACTAATTCTCATTAGCTTAGACTAATTCAATTAGAAGGAAAAAAATTCCCAAGACTCAGATTTTTTAATTACTAAAGTTAATCATTATCTAAGAAAGTAAAATTTAGATAGCTCAACAGGAGGTGATATATTTTCATCAGATTATGTTGATTTCTTTTTACACAGTTTTATCATGTTGAAGTGATTTTGCCCTTGGCCCAATATTCATTTTGTTTACTCATGATTTCTACTTAGTTTTGGTTACCAATTCAACATTTTTTAATACTATTGTGATATCTGAATTCTTTTATCCAGTTATTGTTCCATTTATGCCATTGACTTGTTTATGAAAGTCCTCTTAAAGGACTTCTGGGAAGATGGTGACTGGTAAGCAACAGAGAAAGATCCTCCCAGAGGATCACCACCCAGACACTGGAATATAGCAACATAAGAAAGACAGGAAGGAAAGAAATGTGTACCCTGAAACCAGGAAGGATCTGAAACGAGAATTGAAGCCCTCAGAAAGAGCAAACAAGACCTCTCCTGAAGGAAAGGCTTGGAGGGCTGCCATGGCACAGTTGGATGAAGAGGAGGCTGGGAAGGAGGGAATCACCACCCCAAACACACCTTCAGTCCACTCCCTCATTCTGGCACTCACAGCTTCAGCTTCAGAGGCCCACACTCACAACAGCCTCCCGACTTGGCCAGGGGAGAGCAGAGTTCCAACAGCTGGCCCAGGATGGGAGAGAAGAAAGCATAGCCTGGAAAAGAGGCAGCAGCGGTCAGGAGCTGTTGTCAAACCCAGCGTGAGGATGAGAAGCTACAACAGCCACTAAAACAGAATCTGTGCTCTGTAGCAACCTTTCTAATCAGGGCCCAGAGGCAAGGCGAAGTCAACACAACCAGTACACAGCCCACCACAACCAGCCCTACAACTGCTCCAAGGCTGTGGCCTCCTACCTCTCCATGGTGTGAGCAACTACCAGCAGAGAGCAGCAGAGAGCAGTGGTAGCAACCCCAGGGCCACAGTAATTCCCAGGGATCCAGCCAAAAAACATGTGGGAACTGGAGCACAATAGTAAGAGAGAGCTGCAGGTGGAGGTGGACCACACAGCCCCACACCCCAATATCAAGCAGGAAGCACAAGCTGAGTTACCAGGCTTCAGCTCCCACCCTGAACTCCTTCTGTGAGCACCTTGAGTCTTGGTAACCTGCACACTCACCACCTGTTCTCAACAGCAACAGGATGAGTCCATGGGTTTCAGAACTCACCCTAAACTACTAATATGAGCACCAAGAGGGACTTCATACTGCTTGCATATATGAACCTTGTAGGAACACATAGCAACAAATTACACAAAAAGCAGCAGCCCTGGAGTCTGATAGACAACACCATACTCTACACAGCAGATCCAACAAAATCCTCCAATTCTCTTCCAGAACTAGTAACTAAACTTAGTAAACACCCTGAACTACCACAGTGAGCACGGGTGGGGGAGACCTCATGCCACTTGTGCCCAGCATCGTAAGTGCACCCAATGCCCAACTGCAAAGTTCAGAGAATGGCAACACTGGAGATCGAGAGGTGGGATGAGGCAAAGACCTGGAACTAGGGTGCAGACCTGGCTCTCTAGCTGGGTGGGGATAGCCTTGAAAGAGTCATAGGCATCCTGCAGGGAAACACGAGTGGCCTATGAGGGGACCCCAAGGGCCTTGACAGGGACCTCAGTAGCCTGAGGGGGAAGGGGGCTCCCTCTAGGCTATATGAGAACCCTGAAGACATGGACCAGGCCTCTGGCAGTGCAGTGACAGGGCAGAGCCGAATGATCCACAGAGGCAACTCCACGGACTCCACTGGGCCCCCAACAGGTGAGTGACATGGCAGAGCCTGGTGGTCCACTGGGGGTGACCATTCCTAACATGCAAGCTGCTCAGGTCCTCGCAGATCTGAATAACATAAGGCAAAGTGTCTCTGGTCTCTTGCTGTGCCCCAAATCTTTCCCATAATCCCTCAGTTTACTAAGAGTCAGAAAGTTGCTATAAAATCTTGTAACAAGTTCCCATTGGTGCTATTTCATACACACCAGCCATCATAAGTCTTCAGAAGTTCTTTATAAGCATAACTGAATTATCCTTACAGTACGTATGGCACCTGCACTTTGTTGGTGCAAGCCAAGGAAGGAGTGGCCCTCCAGCTCTCCTCAGGGGTTACCTGTCTTTGCCTACATTTTGGCTAATTTGGATATCTTGCAGCCTCAGTTGGAGCCATTTAATAAAATTTGTAAGAGATCTATATTTTTCAACTATTGCAAAGTGTGTGAATAACATAAATTCTATTTTTCACCATCTGAATTAGTTGTCTGGACCTACAGCAACAAATTCAAATTTGGTAGGAACAGACTATTTTCTCTTGACTCTGGAGGACACATGTCCAAATGCAAGATGTCGACACTCTTAGCCTATCTGGGAAGTGTCTAGAGGAGATCTATTCAGCTTCTGAAGCTCCCACTGTCCCTCAGTTTATAGCATAACTGTTGTCTCTGTTCACATAGTTCTGTTAGATTTTCCCTGTAAGGACATCAGCTACTGGATTTGGGTCCATTCAAATTTCGGGTGGGCTCTAAATCCAAGAGAATATCCTCTTAAAATCTTAACCTAGTTACCTGTGCAAGATACCATATGTCAAACTAAAATCACATTCTGAGTCTTACTTATGAATTTTGGGAGAAGAATATTTTAGTCTACTACTATTGAGACTTAAAGAAGCACTGAATTACTGGTTTTAACTTCATAAAAAATAGATTTTATAGGTTTAAGACTAATGCAAACATTCTTCAGGCCACAAATTCCTTCTACTATCTTATTTTAATATACATTTTAATAATATACTATAGATGATATATAGATATATAGATACAGACATATAAATTACTGTGCGGTAGATACTATAATTAATGCTGTAGATGTAGCAGTAAAAAGAGATAATTCATACTCTCATAGAATTTGTTTTCACTGCTTAGAAATGGATCTCCTCTTAGTATCTCTAAGCCAATTTACATTTAAAATGTAAGATGAATCATCAGCATCTCATATTTAAGTAAAATTTTTTTGGTACTATAACTACAGAAAATATTAGTTTTTATCAAGTTTTTCTTATTATGTTTGTAGAAATGGAAAAAAATAGCTGATATGCTCAGTTATTTAACTAAGTGATGGACTAAAACTTTTGTTCTACTCCCCCTTAAATTAAATGACTTGGAAAGAAATAATCATGTTCTTGTAATGCTTCCCTATGAACTTATTTTTCTAATTATCCTTATGGTGACTTAATTCCCAGTCAGTTTGAGAGAACTTTTTCTTTATATTTACTCAAAATATCTACCAGGCGGCAATAGGTTGTGCTGAGACCATAAAACAAAATAATTTCTTTCAATCTTTAGTGGTAAATAAGAAAATAATTGTAAAAATCAGTGGGCTGGTAGGCAGAATATTAATGAAATATTAATCTTGGCTTTTTAACTGTGGGTTAATTTCATCATTCAGGATGCATTAAATAAGCATACTATGCAACATAAAGCAGAATTATGACAGTTAAAATATTAAATTTTATTTAAACTTTTGTGAGATTTATGCCAAAGATGTTAAGGTATAATTTTTTCCATGTGTAGCATATTTTTATGACTATCAGAATACAGTAAAGAAACACTGCATTAAATGAAATAATAAAATAAGCCATGTGTCCAAGTGAGGTATAATTTTGATAACTGTATTTTAAGAAAGCTTTAATTTCCAGATTTTTGACTTTAGGTTTAAAATTTATTTCATGTAATGCTTAATATATAACTTTGTCTCCACATTTTGCCACTTACCTATCCCACTTTAAAATGAATATTTTAAAGGAGAAAGCAACAGGTTGTATTATCATAATAGGCTACATTTCTTCTGCATTGGGATAGACTAGGAAGATCATGAATATGTTACATTTTATGGGACTAGATTCTCCTTCTGAATCCTCATAAAATGTGAACCAGTGGTCTCGGTACCCATCCCATAATAACTAGGCAGCACAACATTCAAAATTCAAGTGACAAAGTATATTCTTTTTCATAGCAGCAAAGAAAATTGCAAGCGTGTGTCATAGTATTTAAATGGTCTACGGATGTCACCAAGTATGCAAAGTGAAGATCCACACCTGTTTGAATCTTTTTGTTTGAATTCCATGCTGTTTTATCAGGGCTGGGCACCAGACAGTAACTGGCTCACAGGCAAGGTGCTTGGACCATTTCAGATGCTTGCTGAAGAGTTTATTTCATATGAAATGTGGAATGTTCATGTTGAATGTGTTTAATTGTATATCATTTTTTAACCAAAATCCTGTTTAAAACTATTGATTTTAACTTTACATAAATAAAGAATATACATCTCTTCACTATTCGTTCCAGTGAAGGACATATCTGTTAGCTCAAGGGACTCAAATCCATTTGAACTTTTTAAAAACTTTCTACTGTCTATAAAACAGTGGGTCACATATAAGATTAGAAAATTACCAAAACATTATAAAACCTTGTTCTTGAGAAAGGCAAAGAAAAATAAATCCATTCCCATGAACAATTTCTGTATTTGTATCAATTTTTGAAGTATATTAAAGACAATGTCTGGTCATGCTTATTCATTAACAGAAAATTAAAATATGTACTATTGTATCATAAATGATGAGACAATTCAATAAATCTCCAACAGGAAAAAGCTTTAGTGGATATTCATTATCAGCCATATACTGCTCATTCTCACTTAAATACAGAAAATTCAGATGGCAGTGAACCTGCGTGTATTATACAATAGGTCTTAAATATTATCCTATTAACAACATATTGTTATGAGCAATGAAATTTAGGGAAGAAGTAAGATGAAAATCGGTCCCTAGTTCCTGCGGCTTCTCTACAACCCCAGGGGTTAGATTACCTTCGCTTCACAGGGAGAAGAGGTGATCTCAGTGCCACTGAATGATTAGTAAACCCATCAACAAACTGGAAAACGGCTTGTGAAGGTCAAAGCACAGTGAAAACTGAGCTGACGGGTTACCGCTGACTGCCTCACGCGGTCTCTCCACCACCCTTGTCCTTGTGAAAGTCACATCCATCCGTAGATAAAAGTGATCACATAGTTTAAAAGTAGATGGTAAGATGGGGCCCTTGATAGAGGAACTGAAATCCAGGAAAGAATCCAATAAATATTTCAAAATTCCTGTGCAGTAGTGAACATGAATTTGATGGCTCCAAAGACACTGATGGGAAAGAGTTTCCATACATTACTAAAACTTTTATGTGCATATGAAAATTAAAATGAAATTAAATATACTTTAATTGCACTTATTTATACAAGATTGCAATGTTCTTGGCCACTACATCCATTTTAAAGGTGCATGTATAGAAATGTGAGCGCATATGACAAAGCAAAAAGAACGGTAATTACTGAAAGAGAATCTCAGCTACTGGAACTTGCTTTCTCTGTGTGATCCAATTTGTTTACAAAGTGAAGCCATTAATTTGTCACTTATATAATTTAAAAATAATCATTCTACTGGAGAAATACCCAGACACAGGGTCTCTGTGCTTAAACTCTTTATTCAGTTCGATGACCATTAAAAGCAAAGGTAGATGTAGTCCATATTCTCTGCTCTGCTAGATCCATACAGGAAGAGTTTATTTTCCTGCTGGGAAATGTTTACAAAGTATTACACCCGCTGGGGCTGGAGCTGTGCCTCAGAGGTAGAGCTCTTGCTTTGCATGCACAAGTCCCTGGGTTCGATACCAGCACCACCAAAAAAAAAAAAAAAAAAAAAAAGCGTTAAACCTGCAATTCTCAGCAAAGTCCTTTAAGGATGATTTACTGATTTAAAAGAAGGAATGGTTGCAGAAGCTGTAGAAGATAGAAAAATAAATGACTGGACCGCAAATATTTGTGGTATATAAAAATTCAGGGATTTCCGTATAATCCTGGAGGAGTCTAATTTTAGGCGAGAGCGTGCTCATGTCATCAAGGCACAGGGGTAAGCAAGGCGGCCCCGTGAAGGGTGGTGACTGCTTCCTGCCCACACAGGTGGCTTTGGCTCCGGTTTCTGTGCTTGGGCAAGAGAGGAGCCACTCATTTTACTTGTTTATGAAAAGAAAAACAACACATGCTATTTGAGAACATGGAGCTTTTGGAATAGAGAAGGGGAGTTCCGGTAGAGTAGTAACGCAGCTATCGCTTCCGCAGTGTTACTTTATTAGTTACGTGAGAAAACGGACGCACAGGACCTTCAGTCCTGCGTTACTCCCCCTCCAAAATTTTACTTCCCATTGTGTGTTACCATTTCATACTGGCCGTCTTATTGTAAGTGTCATAATATGAACACAGAGAGACCTACGGAGAATACAGGTAAAGATGAAAAAACTTTTATTGTTAACATATCTAAAGTGAGCTTTCTATTTCCAGAAGTGGTGAATCTACCCGTGTAATAATATTTTCAAATAATAATAAGTAATCCAGCCAAATATTGAAAGCGTGTTCTTTTTTGTCATTGCAGCCCTGGGTAAGAACTACAGACTTTGTGAAAGTGCATATTTACCACACAGAACCCACTTTTCTTCTCTGCTGTATGGCAAGAATTCTAACACCAACTGTAACAGACTGTCGAGAGGAAAGACCTGCAAAGAATTTCACATGGATGTTAGCCCCAGTCACTTCCCAGTGAATACTAGCTATAAGCTAAAATGGATTTCTGGAAAAGTAACCATTTTAGTTTACCTGTCTTTATAGCATGGGTTCCAGGAATTTATTTTCAAGTTTAAGGAACTATTTTGCTAAGCCATCTGCTTTAATATATTTAGCAAAAGAAACATTTGCTTGCAATCACCAAGGGTAGACTGAAATAATGGAAGTAGTTAGAAAACTTCAGTATTAAGTGAATATCTTTTTGCACCTGATCTTCTTGAGTTCTAATGAAACTATTTAAAAATACGCAGACAAGGAGGAAATTTGACACCACCACCTTTAAAAGTAGTAATCAAAGCATTTGGCGTAACCATTGTTCTTCCATATTAAAACCAATTTTAGGAGTTTAACATATGTTTTCTAGGGGAATTGAACCACCGACAGGGAAATAAGGAGAAATTTAAGAAATTATTTACATAGTGTATAATTTATTAAATTAATGAACATAAATTATGACATATATCACATTGTAAATAACTTAAGTCCTCAAAACATTGCAAATAACTTAAGTACTCAAAAATAGATTTTTGGCAGATGAATAGGCATAACTGCAATATTTTAAATGGTTGCCTCATGGCATGAGGAAGGAACTGGTGGTGGATTTTGCATAAGGACTGAAAGACAAGGAGGAGCCATGGGTGATTCCAGGTTTACTGTCTTGCAGTGTACACGAATCTGTGGCTGTAGAGCAAGAGGTCAGGTGTTGCTAAGTAAATTATTTAGGAATTTGAAAAAAGATCTGGGTTGGGCAGAAAATCAGTGACATCCTCATACTGATGACAACTAAAACCATGGACATGGATTAAAAAAGTCTAGGAAGCTAAGCTTGCCATGATAAGAGCTCCAAAAAGACTTAAAGAACAGGGTAAAAGATATTTATTCTATTAATTTAGTATGCTATTCACAAGGTAAAATGCACAATATTGTACTGTTTGTCTACAATGGCTACGGACACCTTTCCCTCTCCCTGACCCTCTGAGTTTGATACTTTGACTCAGCGGGTTTTGTGAATGATTGTTACATGCTAACATTTGTTGTCTGTCTTTTGCATGATCTTTCTCACTTTGGCAATGTTCTGGCAGCAGGTGAGAAAGGAAGTCGGTGCGTGCTGAAACCCAAACTCTTTGTGCTTTACACTGTGAAATTTTTGGCTCCGAACTGATCGCTCCAATTGTCAGTGTGCTGTTTTATGCAGTCTTCATCTGTGCTGGGTCTACGGGTTAGAGAATCACCGAAAGTGTCTGGCTGACTTCCATTGTGCTGCTGTGGTTTTCCCCAGACACTGCTTTTCCACAATAGATGATCTCGGTTTTCCAAAACGAACTTCCACTGTCAAATCTCTCTTTTTAAAATATTCTTAAACCTTCTGAAACTAAAATAAAAAATTAAAAGACAAAGTTGAAAACAACTATTGATATTTTTAAACACACGATTGAAGGCAGAGAGAAGAAACGGGTTGGGGTGCCCCACTAACACAGGGCCCTCAGAGCATCCGTATACGTCCTCCTCTAGGACGCAGCCTTAGTTTCTCCTGTGAGATTTCATTAAGCTCCGGGCTCTGGCTGCCGACTCATATTTTTTCATCTTACTCCTGTGAAAATGCAAACTTTTCATTCCTTCTCCTCTCTTGCTAGTCTCATTCAGTTCTATTCTCCAAAACTCAAACATTCTTGATTAGTTGTGAGGATCATTTTTCCATGAATTTCAGAAGAAAGTAGTATAACTCTAAACCTTAACAAATATTGAAGAAATGTTATAAAATATATAGCTGTCAGGGGGCTTTATCTTTTCATTTACTTTTTATTTTGCTTCTTCACTAATCTCTTGTTTTTATCTCATAAACAGATTTAATCCCTTTGAAGTGAGGAACAGATGGTTCCAGCTCCATTTATTGAGTGGTTACTATGTGCTATTCATATAAGAATTGCTTGTGTTTTGTCTAAGTTTTATAACAAAGAAAAATTAGGATCAGTGTAAACTGCTTCCATTCATATAGCTGGTGGTAATAAAAAGCAAAGTTTAAGCCCCAGCATTTGATACCTGTGACCCAGATACGTTTCCATCATTGCAAAACCTGCTGTAGGCAGAGAAATGTGGCAGTTAGATTGCACAGTGATCTCATCTAAAGTTAAACTTCATTTTAGCCAACTCTTCTGTGATTCTCACACCATATCACACAATAATATTAGCAGATGTTACAAGAGGAAAGAAGTTGTCTTATTAAGTAAATTTGGAAAACATGGGGATAGGATATATTAAGCAATTTTTCAGGTGTTTTTAAATACTTAATATGATAATGCAAATTATTGGCTATATGTTGGATAAAGTATACACAGGCTTTCCAATTACATTTTAGAATAAAAATTGTAGAAAAATTTTTATTTTCAAATGTATATGCATATTTATTGATATATATGTTTGAAATATTGCTTGAATAAGAGGTTTATTTTGGATCATCTCTCATTTGTATTCGCAATGAGTATCAAGAGTATATTAGAGTAAAACTAGCCAATGTAGCCTGTATACTCTCAGATCTCAAACAAAACTAAGTAGTCCTTGTTTATGTCAGAGTCCAGAGTGTTGCCCTGTGTGTCCAGCCTGCTGCTCTCTACATCTCACGATTCAGGTTCTAGAGTTCTAATTGAGAGCCACATCTACTTTAACTCCAATGGTTAAAGAGGATAGGACAAGGGATAGAAATCAGCTTCTTGTGATGCTTGGCTGGAAATAACACATAATACTTCCATACATATTTCACTGATGAAAAATAGCACCACAAGCCTATCCCTAGATGATTAGGCCTAGGAAATATATTGACTGGGTAGTGACTCCTCAGGGATATTTCTGTTATATGTGAGTGGAAATGTAAAGCCAAGGGGACAATTACTTATCCCTACCATCAAGATCATGTACTAATATTGCTTTAATTTCTATGTTCCTTTTGAACATGCAGAACTCCTAAAGATATGCAGCTATTTACAAATTTCATTCAACACATTTTTAAAAATTCTTGCCACAGGTAGGATGATTAGTCTTTGAACTACTATAGCACTTTCGGAATAAAAGTAAGCATGTTTCCATAAAATAAGATTTTTCTTGCATATTTTGCTCAATACAGTTTGTAAATCTCAAATTGTAGTTTTAGGAAATATTGAGAGCATTATTTGAAATAAGACATACACACAGTTTTTTATTACTAATAGTGACATGTTGTGGAGGAGCACCTGGGTGACTGTCCTTGAAGGAGGAACAATTATCACCATTTCGGTGGAACCTGACCCTATTTCCATGTGTTGATATGCACAGAGCTGACTAGGACTTCTCCTTATCCCTTCAACTGGCACTAAGCAATGCATATCGGTCCAGTCAAGGTGCTGATACATAGTCTCTAAAGCAAAAATGGCAGGGCAGTGTTTCCCCTGCCCGGTAATGCCCATGTGTGAACCAGGGCGAGGAAGGATGGACAGTCAGGGTTCCACACTGTAGGCCAGGATTTAGACTCAAAATAAGAGGGTATGACTTCCCAAAGCTTGAAAGATTACACGTCACAGCTGAAGCACCAACCCCGACAATTTAGATACTATCTCATTTACTTTATGCAGATTACTCTCTCTGCTTAGCCTTCTCTCTACATATTGCAGAGGTGATTTCGGGCCTCCTACCTAGCCCAGCTCATAGCACTCACCTACTTCTGGCCATTCTCCCAGTCACTCATCCTTAAACTACTGTTTTCTTCACAAATTAATAAAACCCAGGTTCATGCCTGGGTGGAGGCCTTTATTCCAGCTAGTCATCACTGTCCCTGGATTTAGGATCCCTTGGACCCCCACAACTACAAATATGCCTTGGTGTCTTTATTCTCACCATGGGTTGCACTGGAAGTGGTAGATTGGAACTAACTCACTAGAATTCCCATAACTTTTCCATGGGATTATACATCCTGGGCCCTGACAAGCACTGGGAAGGGCTCTCTATAATATATGGGTTTTTTTCCAACATTCTTCACTCTTTCTAGCATAGTTATCACTCTTTGAAGAGTGGTGACACTGTTACCAGATACTGTTAGAAACATGAAGCTAGTAATAGCAATGACAGGATTCACAGACCTGGTAACTGTTCATATAGAGTGGAAAGTAGAATAGATAGATAGGAGAATGTGGAATTACACCTGTGACGCATGGGGTAGGAAAAGAGTTTAAGGAAAAGCTGTAGCAGGCTCAAGTGTATTTTCCCAGAGGAAATTCATTCTACCAAAATCGGATCCTCTAAGGCTGGCACCGTGCCATTGTGTTATATCCCCAGTCCTAAAACCTGAGCTTTAGAGAAATTGTTGAAATAAGAAATCAGCATAATCAGGTTATTTGTATGTCCTTTGCTTTTTCCTCACATAAATGATGCCCCACTGTGGTTCATCTATAGGGATCTTATCTAGGGTTTCCCCACCTCACCTAGCATCTGATGCTGTACCTAGCATAAAGTAAAGCTTAGTGAATATTCAGAATTATGGCATGAATGGTGAATGAGTGGATGGATGAGTGAACACACTTTCTTTGGGTTTCTAATTGGCAAATAAAACATATAAAAGAAGAAACTGGAGAAAATTGCACTCATTTTTCCCAGGACAAAGGTGGTTAAAGTGGCCTTCTACCATTCCACTAGTCTCTCAGCACTTATGGTATTGTGTTATAATCAGAAATATGTATTTTATTGTTTTCCCTCATTCGTGGCACAGAGTTCTTAAAACAGAATTTCATGAGTGAAGGGTGATAGGAAATATTTTCTTTTTTCAGCTCTTCCTGAGTTTTTGTGAATGAGGTGATTCTTGGAGGATGAGGGTTATTTGCTAGAGTTGGACTTTTAGTAACTTTGCAGACCTTCTGGAGGAGAGAGAAAGGTTGTTGACTGAGATGAATGGCCAGTGAGTACATCAAATATGCATTCATAGTTGAGCACCTGTAGCAATGTTAACTGATGGGATTTTGAGAGCTTCTGGGTGAGTGAGTCAGGAGGGCGTTGCACTTGCAGACACCGTGGAAACATCAGGCGACTTCAGCACCCTGCACATTCTGTCCCATGAAGCTTTCATCGGGCTGTTCCTGAATTGTGTTCTTTATAACAAATCAGCAAATGTAAAGAAAGTGTTTTCCCAAGTTCTGTGAACCAGTCTATAAAATCATAAATTCAAAGCAAAGAGGGCACCTCTGACTTGTAGTAGGTTGATTAAAGTTATATGAGACCTGGACTTGTCATTGGCATCTAAAATGGGAGCAATCTTCAGGGATTAAAACTTTCCACTTGTGGATCTGAAACGAATTCCAATAAGATAGTGTGAGAATTGAATTGATTTGTAGGAAATCTGATTGGCATTTGGAGAAATGGAGCATAGCTTTGTACGGAAGAGATTCAGGAATTTGGCATTAGAAATATTATTAGGTTACAGAATCTATTTGTCTTCTAGAATCCAATTTGGTGTAACTAAACTTCCCATTGTCTTTAAGCTAAAAAATGCTGGACATGTCTACCTAATTTAAAGTTATCCCTCCAGCATGTAACAGTTTTGGCACATGAAATCTAATCCTCTAATTTTGCCCTGAGTTAGATGATCCCCATCCTAGCAGAGAAATGATTGATTGAGTATAGTCTCTAAAATAGGATTAAAACGAAACCATTCCTAATTATCCACCTTGCACAGAGGTCCGTCACCGAGGTGGCAAATGGAAAAGAAATCAAGATGAAGAAAGAGCTTCAGAAATCATTTTATATCATGAAGAGAGGAGCTGATGGCCAAAATTTACGGTAGACGATCAGAAACAGGGACACATCTCTGTCAAATCAGCCTCAGGGATTGCTTGCTGGTTAAGCCCAAACATAACCAGTAGAGCTCAGACTGTTGCAATTTTTCACGTTGGAGATCGAAAATGATCATGGGAGATGAAAGTAGTATGGACCCTGAACATAGCTACTGAATAATCTTTAGATAAATTTAAAAAGCTTACATGTTAAATGATAGGGATAGACAGAAATAATTTTAGCCATTACTACTGTAGTAATGACTCAGTAGTAATTTATAATGTAGGGGGTGTGGTTTTGATTCAGGACATAGTGATGCCCCATGGCAGTGCTAAATGAATGTGATAAAACTGAGTACTAATAATGCTAGAGTGGGGACAATTTAAGAAAACCTATAAACTGGAACGTAAGGCCAGAAATGAAAAGCAACCCTAAGTATTAAATTTAAAAATATTTCATGGAAAGTAGAAAATAAAGTAGATGGTGGCCAAAGATATCTTTCTATACAATTAGGGATCAGTACTAGTCCAGGATTGGCTGATGGCTCTGCCCGTTCCTGAGGTTGGACACAATAGTTCCATTAGCAGTGCAGATCAGCGTGGAACTCTTAATAATTATATTCACTTGTGCCTTCAGTTTCACTCACCTAAGACTGTCTCATGAAATATTACATAACAAGCAGGAGTGTCTAAAGACTCAAAACTCTATGGCATGGAGCGATATATTGAACAGTTACTGAAATTATCAGAGTTTCAATTAAATAAAAGTATTGCAACTTTGATGAGGTCTGATAGGCTTTCTTTCCTTCCTATTGTTTTGCATAGATTAGTGTATGAAACAAATAACTTTCTCACTAACAGAGACCTAGTTAGACACTATGGAGCAGTTCTCTTTGCTTAGTGCCCTCGCTAAAGCATAGGTCCTGAGTGAGGCAAAGCAAACCAGTGCCTTGATAATGCTCGGACCACAGCCACAACTCGCAGCCTGTAAGCAAGGTCAGCCTTTGGTCGACATCGTAGGAATCCACACCGAAATAAAATCTTATCGTATCCACCTTTGAAACGTATACTACAGATTTTTATCTTGTCAAATACAAACTCCTTTGTGAAAGGGTGATTTTTCTTTAATATATTTCATATTCATACTCGTTTTGAGAGCACAGATGAGAGTAGTATTCCCTTAAGGTACAAATGCATAAGTACCCATCATATTAAAATCTGCAATATTTTCATAGACTTTCTTTCATAATTGTATTTTTGTTAATGGAGTGTTTAATTCATTTTTTTCTTAGCTAATGGAATTTAAAGTCGCGCTGAGTACTATTATCATTACCCTCAGGAGCTCGCTAGTTCGTTGCCTTACTGATGAAATCGCTGTAGGTCAAGGGGTCTATAACCGCACCTCCCTGGACACCTCCGGGATGAGTCTGCATTTTCCTGAATTCCAGTATGTGCAGTTGGCTTCACAACACACTTCTGATGTGTGTCATTACACTTCAGTGGTCTTTTATAAGAAGCCAATTTTGTTTCCTATTTGGTCCTATTTGTATCATAACAGGAACTTTGTTGCTTTTCCCTGAGTGATTGGGCATTCGCTTTTTGCAATACATTTTCTCTTTTCTTAAAATCATTTGTATTGAAAAGGAAAATGCTACAACTTTGTCATTGCCCCAGCAATCACGTATTGATCTATTTGTTCTCCCTCTGCTCATTTTCTGTGAGTCTAAATTGATTAAGTACCGAAAGCTCTCAAGGTAGTGACCTGAGATATTAGCAGGTTACGTCACCTCATTAAGCCAAAGAAACTGCTCTTATTCAAAGTCCATAGAGCTGACATTGCATTTATTCAAGAAGTTATTAATGTTTGCAAGGGTAGTAGGGAAGATACACTGTACCTTCATTGAGTATTCTTCAACTTTTCATGAGCTATAACAGTTTCACCCCTTAGTTACTGCCTTTTCCTCGCAAAGTAAAGATTAATGATGCTAAAATGATACATTTTAATAAAGTCAAGTTACATTTCCTTCTAACTACCTCATATGTTGATGATCTAGCACCGTTTCTTTTTTCCCAAAATAGCACAAGTTCATTTGAAGGAGAAAGACAACACTTAAATAACAGGGCAATTATTATTTTAATCAATAGCAGTGTTATATTTTAAATTAATCTTCAGAAGTCCCTGAAGCTAAAATTTCAAAACTCATTAATCAATTAAGCAAAATTTTACACAGTCTCTCAAAGCAATCTATCTCGTGAAGGTTGTCCAAACTGTCTTCTAAGAAGGAAGGTTTGGCACTTTTCCCTCACTTTCCTTTTGCGATTTTAATGTACTTATTTGAAGTAGAATTGCATAAGAATAATTATATAAATATAATATTTCCAAATATGTAAAATAATGTGAGAGTCTATATATACCATTGCAGTATATTTAAATTTTACTTTGTTCGGAACAAAATTGTAAATCTGTAAAAAAAATAGTGTCTTTTTGTTTATCAAAATTAGGACAGGGAGTTAAAACTTTACTTTCTAAAATCTAGGCTATCAAGACCTTTCCTATTTGAAATCAATTCACAGGGGTGCAATGTACCCTTTTGGAGGAAAATATCTGGGTCACATGGGTCACTGTGACACAAAGAAACTATCTTTGTTTTCCGTATCAGTATGGAGTTTCAGAGAAGGGTTGTTCAGAAATATTATATATTTATTTTCCAAAAGCAGAGAAAATTGAATCAGTTTCTTGGTCCTGATAATCATATGATAAGAGTATTTTCAAAAACTAAAACATTAATAATGGGACACAATCAAAATGACATGATCCTTCATTTTTTGTTCCTATCAAATCAGTGACATATGCACACTTTCCTTCACCCGATCCCCAATGCAGAGCTAATCCTCCCTTCTTAGGAATCCTTTACTCCTTTATTCAGTTTGAGTCCAAGCCCCCCAAATTCTCCTATCTTACTAAGGTGTCAAGTCTATGATTCCTAATAGCATATGTTCTCCTTTGCTGCAGCAAGCTAACAAGTGTAACTGCTCACACCAGGTCTCTTCCTACTGACTTTTTAAATTTTTTTATTTTTATTTTTTATTTTGGGAATCAAACTCATGACCTCAGGCTTGCCAGGAAAGTGCTTACGCTGCTGAGCTATATCCCCAGCCCTCTAGTGGCTTTTATCTGATGGAATTTGTCAAAATTCTTAAGTAAAATGGAAGATTGCAAACTATGTTGGAACTCTCAAATGCCAAATCTTTAGAAATAAGGGGTAATTGTACTACTCAAAATATAAAATATATTGGGAAGAAAGTATATAATCTACATGATAAATAACAAATGCAACTATTATTTTTTCAAAATAATCAAGGGTCACTAAATACTAAGTATAGAGTTTGGATCCCCACACTATCAAAAGCACATTTCATTATTTTGCTTCTCCTTAATTATGGCTAAGGTTCTCAGACTGACTCTAAATCCTTTCTGACAAGTACTCATGAACTTGTTCTCCTCAAACAGCATAACTTTGTGCAAATTTTCCAACCCTTCCCATATTTAAATATGACTATATGACCTTATTCTTCCAGAATGCTTCTCATGACACAAATTAATTGAGTTGATGGTTTTCACTTTGGAACATTTGGGGTATCACAGGAAAGAAGGCTGGATTTCACCAAGAGATAAATGATGCCATTTTACAGCGACTCAATGACCAGCATAGTGCTGCCATTTGAGGCACAGTTCAGGTAATGCAAGTTTCAAATATTTTCCAATTCTCTATGGAAAGTGTAAAAACAGACAAGGAGGCAGGACACAACTTGCCACTGCTGTAGTTAAAGAGGTGGTATGCAGAGAAAAAGCAGTTGTGAGGATTAGAGCAGACTACAGAATGTGTGAGAGAATTTGAACATGACTTTCAGGCACAGAGATGCTTTATTAATATCTGTATTGAGAAGAGAAGTGTAAATCTGTTTTGTATTACTGCAAAGAATAATAAAGACCAATCGGCAATGAACTTATTGTAATTCTAGTGAATATAAACATATCCTTCTAATAACAACTTTTGAGGAATAGCAAGGATATATTAGTTTGGGTGTCTTTTACTTCCTAGATGTAGACAGTTATATGTCTCTCAGAAAGCTTTAAAACTGTTAACAAATGATGAATGCTAATTATCAATTCTATGATTATGGTGTACCCCAGTTGGAATCCTAATAAACTAATCAGTGTGAGAAACTGTGACATAACTATGTTATCCTCATTAAGCAATGCTTAGCTAAACTAATTATATTTGTAAATACTCTATTTCCAACTATGTTCACATTCTGAGTACTGAGGACTGGGATTTAAGCATATGAAATCAGGGAGTAAAAACTCGATCCATAACACCACATACATGCATAAACACACACACACATGTGTCTGAGAAGCATTTTTTTTTTTTTTTTTTTTTTTTTTTGCGCACACATGTGTCTGTACAGAAATATCCACATCCCTACACACAAACCTCCCAGTGATTCTGCTTCTCTTGCATAACTGGTATTTTGAAGCCATTGTAATAGATTTTCACACACCTGTGCCTTGTCTAAACTAGAAATAACTTCCCTCCATTTTTCTTTTTTTTTTTTTTGAGAACAACTAGATCATTTCAATGCCTCAGTCAAATGTCACATATAGGATGTTTCATTTTTATTATTGGATCAACTTTGGAAGCCAACACACACACACACACACACACACACACACACACACACTATCATAATGCAATCAGATTTTATAAAGAAGTCCTCATAAAATAAGGCAATAATCCAACATAATCTCCAATTATATTGCTAACTTTGGAGGATAAGGAACATGATTTAATAATATTGTGTGTATAGCACTTTCTATAGTATCTGGGTATCAAAAGCAGTTTAAAAATTGCTGAATCAAATATATGTGTCAATTTTTTTCAAATTCTCATCCATTAAATGCAACCATCTTAGTTTATGTCAGAATTATCCTTAATATCTTTAAAAGGTACTTCCATGGATTTAAGATGGAAAGATCTTAGTCCTTGTCCTGTTGTTGAATAACCAAACTGTATTTCTCAGACTGCTTTGGAACTAAATTTCAAGCATGCGGTAGACTTCACCAAAGAGATGTACCCATGGAACAGCGTACCTCACGATGTCACAACCAGGAATAAAAAGAATGGACGCTTAGGAAAGCAGGAATGACAGAGAACTGCAGTTCAGGGCAGAGAACTAGTGAAGCATCTACTTTCCGCCTTCAGAGAACGTAAGTAATAGCAGGGCCGCAGGACACCTAGGCATTTCTACAGAATGACCACTTTCTCGTTGTGTAACAATAAATCTTGTCATGAATAACTTTACAGCTACATGATGATTTGCTAAAGCCTAACAGGCTCCAATTTGTGTTATTAGATTATTATTTCCTGCCAATAAAAATTGTGAAGGATGATTTTTGACAAGAAGCACTCTGTCATCAAGTGTCTGAGGAACGCGCTGATGCTCTTCCAGGTGATGCAGGCTCAGGAATACCGGATTGTGTCCAGGAAGATTTTCCAGGGGAAATCACGGAAGACAAAGAAAGGAAGAAAGCGGCAGAGACATGTAGGAAAAGGCAAAAGTAGGAGAGAAACTGCTCTAGTCTCCAGGAAACGGAGAGTAAAACATTGCCTTTACTTTTCTGCTGTGGTTTCCATGGAACAAGGTCAATCTGGTTATTTGTCCTTAGTTATTCATAAGGTAATCACAGAATATGCCCCTATTATATCTTGGTTATTGAATTCTGTTTCCTCGTGCTAGCGTTGGTGACCTATGATCTTGCAGTTATAAGAACCTGGGCTAAATGGCAGTACCTGTTATACCTTTCTCGCTCGCTAACAGCCAAAATCTGTGTGAGAGTTTCATAATGTTTCTGTGCTTTACAGTTTAACTTTAATATGCAGCAAGTATATACAGAACTATTTTACTGTTTCTGATCATGGGGGGAAAATCTCAGAATCCTCACAGATGTTAATTCCAGCTGAACACTAGAATTTATCTAAGAAGAAAACAATTAATATATAAAATGTTTTATATTCTGTGCTCTAGCTCCACATAATACCATTAGGAAAAGTATCTCACAAATTCTAACTGCCTCTGCTTGCTAAAAGCAAAAGCAAAAGCAGAGATATGACTAAACTCAGGCATCAAGTATATAATGATTAAGTAAATTGTTATATATACTTTTGTAGAAATCCATAAAAATGTTACCTCTATATATATGGCATGTAAGAATCTTAACAACATGATGTTGATCTTATAAATGTACATGTTATATTCAGTCTGTATAATATCAAAAATAGGAAAAATTAGATGATATTATTTATGAGGAATATAGAACTATAACAAAAAATAAATGAAATTATTATTTTAAACATATTCATCTAGTAGTTGCTACTAGAAGAAAGATGAATGATCAAAAAGACACACACAATAAGAGCTTTGGGTGCCAACAGTTTTCCATGTCTAACCTGATAATCAGTGTCTGTGCACATGAATGAGTCTCTTACAAGTATTTAGCGCACTACACATGTATGTGTTATATAACTGCTGGTATATGTTTTAATTTCTGGTTAAAAGAACATATGAAATAACAGAAACTGTGATTCCTTGATTCGAAGACATCTTGGGAAGGTTAACTCTTGTTTCAAAGATTGGGAACCACGCATCTCAGTCAAAATTTCATCTGTGTATTTTTGTTTGACTTTATCTTTTAAATTCTAGATACTGTTTCATCCTCTGTGCCTTGTATGCTGCGCTCAACCACAGATTTTCTCAGTTTTCACGGTTTCCTTTGGCAGGGAGAGTGGCCCTGGCACTGGCATTCCGTAACACCCGTTACACTGTCCCTGAGCTGTTCCCCTGTGGACAGCCTCTCCCCAACCCACAGTGCCTCCCCTATGCTCATCCTGCTTCACCAAGTGACAAGACTCATGCTTCAGCTGAGAGGCGTGTATCAGACAGTAAACAAAGTGGTTCTTTGACATTACACATAACATTCCCAGTGCTAGTAACGTGTTGGAACAAAACAGAGACGCTGTAGATATTTGAATTAAAACAGAAAAATTAGTGAATATATTCTTTAAGAAAGAATTATGACCAATTCCTCAAGTCAGAAATGTTACAAAGATAATTTATTTAGATATATAACGTATCATTTCACTTTGGTGAAAATTGTAACAAGTGCGCATAATTTTTACTTGGAATACATCTGTGCTCAGGGCCTCTTGTTTTACCAAAACAAATAACTTTCATTTTTGAAAACTGTGACTTGGAACATCTGTCTATCATCTACTTATCTCTTTCTCTCAAAATTGTAACGAATTTTACAAACAGGGCTTTAGATTTAAAACATCAACAAAAATAGAGTTTTTATGAACTTCCATGTCAATAAATCTCCAAAAAACCCACAATAATCCTATAAAGCTATAGTGGAAAGATAACCAGGAAAAGAGTTAAGCAAAGAGACAATTTATTTACCTTACTGTAGCTACGGTTAACTGGTGAACAGATGTCTGGCCCTGAAATTGTTGGTGGGACTGTTCATATTTAGCCGAATGATATTTTTCTTCCATTGTGTTCCAAATGGGAAAATTTGTACCTTGAAACCTAGCACTGGACTGCAAGATGCTACCCTGTCTCTGAGGTCGTCCCAATCTCTGGGTTATCGCTGTTGTGTGTAAGGTTTACTACAAGAATTATGAGTATGAGCTGTAAGTCGCTCTCATCTTCATGCAGTCTTATTAATGCTAAGGGGACTAGTTTCTCCTCCCAGAATTCAGGAATTACATTCAAAGTGGCCTCAATAGTCTTCAAAATATTTTCTTTCTTTACCAACACAGTACATCCTTGCCCATAATATGAGTAAGTCAAATGATTAATTACTCAAGATTGACATTTGCAAAAATGATGACATTCATCTTATGCCATCAGATTCTTAATATATGTTTGAAAACAGTCACATTTGACCTAAACATAACATTAGATATTAAAATGTTTGTTATTCCCTGATAACATTTATTGGGCATATAATGTGATATAGACTAACTGATAACAAATCATTAGTGTTTCATATTAGAGGAGCAAATCATGGGATGTAAGTGTGAAGCACAATATGGTACTTAACGTTTACCCTAAAGACATTTATTTAAAAAAAAATATGGCTTTTTGTACTTACCTATCTCTTACTAATTTAATTAAATAAAGAGTGATGATATGTCTACAAAAGAGGTAATTTCTCTTTGATTTCATCATTAGAATTCCATTCATTTGAGTGGCTTTTCTTCCCTCTCCAATTCTTCCTCTCACCTCTTGCTTGGTTCATAGCATTTTCTTACTCATTACAGTGTTAATCATGTAATGTCTGTGAAAGTCCCTGCATCAGAAGCACCAAATATTTCTTATGCTCCTGTAGATGGCTTTGCCCGTGGAGTACTAAAGGTATCTTACTTCAGTTCTGTGGACTACTTTTACTTCATAATTCATGAAAGCAAAATATTGTCTTGAATGTTGTATTCTGTCAATAATCATTATCTGATACCTCATAGTATGTAGAATCTCTTCTATGTTCAACATGACACACTGGTAATAATCATTCATAGGAGATTTGGGGAGCATCACTTACAGATTTTAGTTCTAATATCTCTTCGCTAATTGCATTAGAATATTAGTTGAATTGTAAGTTCTAAAATGGAATTTTTAGATTATGGATTTTCTACCCAGGTTATCTGCCAAATAGGAAAATTTTCATAAAACACAAATAGTTTCCAGTATAATATCTTTATGCAACTTTATAAAAGAATGTAAGGCAGGAATTGGGATATATCCCACTGCTTACCTCTTTGTCTGCTGTGAGAAAGACCCTGGGTTTGATCCAGCAACCCCAAAGATAAAAGAAAAAAAAAAGAATATGTGGCAAGAACTATAGAAAGTGTGTTATTATTTCACTGGGAATTCTAGCAATTACCAAAGTGTGGAGTTTCCCTTCCTTCCACCCATACGAAGTATGCACAGCTGTCATATAAAAGAAATCAAAACTGCATCCTCTGTTTTCCACCAACTCTTCCTCCTGTGCTGATCATGCTGAAGCTGGATGCTCACTCAAATGCAGGTGTATTTTCATGCGACAAAGAGCATTCCCAGTCATTTTATCTGTTGTTTCCAGGGAAACAGTGCTGTGGGAGTCTAAAAGCACTCTACGAGAACTTCATCAGCTCCAACGAGCACCGGTGTTATTTATTTACTCACAGTTTGTTATTTTATCTTTAAAAGAGATCCAATTAAAATAGAAATTATGCCTTTGAGTGAACTGGGGTAAGTATTCCTTAAATGTAGTTTAAAAAATAATATTAGGTGCGTACAGTGAGTAAATTCTTACATCAGATTTTTTAAGAATTTACTACACAGAACTTTATGCTCCAAAACTCTCTGTGCTCGCCAAATCTTTTTGCTGCGGAATTAGAAATACATAATTAGGCCATATGTCTTGAACAGTGTAATATATGGAGAATTTTGGAGGAAGAAAAACATTAAAATTCGATGACCAATCATTAACATCTGATAATATGTTTTGATATGGATACATAAATATCATTCTTCCAAATAAAAAAGTGTGAGAAAGCTAAAGGACTCATTACTCAACGATGTAATAAGAGGGTTCCCAGTTGGCTAATGCTGTATAACAAACTACCCCAAAACTTTGCAAATTGAAACAATGATGCTTTTATTAGATTGCATATTTTTGTACATGGGGAACTGTGACCCAGCTGGTCTGGATAACTGTATTGATGCATATATCACTGAGGAGGTCAGTGGTGTCATTCTATGCGCAAAGTGTCTTAGGTAGCATCGCTGAAAAGCATGTCTCAGCAAGGATGGCTGCAGGCTATTTTTATTAAAGTACCATTAGGATTTGGCAAAATAAAAGTAAATTGATATTATTTTGACTCAAACTTCTTATATAAAAAAGTACTCTTACAGTAAGTGTTCTCACAAGAAAAAAATATAACTACACAAACCTTTATAACCTAAATTCAGAACACACAGAGAATCTCTTCAGCTATATTCTTACTAGTTGAACCAGTTACAAACTTACCCACAGTTAAAAAGGAGAGTGTATAAAGAATATAGAGAGAGTGCATAAAGATGCTTCTTTACGGCAGAAGGGCAAAATGCTTTCAGGGAATGTTTTAAAGGATTGCCATTGTGAAGAACAAGCAGACCTGTGTGAGGAAGCATATTGCTAAGAGATGTCCCTAGTTGGGAAAGGAAAACATACAGGCACACTTTGGGATGCTGGCACGCATTTGCTGTCCAGTTAGTAAAACTGAATGTTAAATACTGAAACGTCAGCAAAGCATTGAATTTACACCTAACAAAAATGACTATGAATATTAACAAAAGGAAAATGTTCACTTCAGAACTAGACAATTGATCAGCACTTTTAAAAAGGATAAGCAAATGAGCCAGATAACTGAATATTTCATTCATGTCTACATCTAAGGGATAAATTAAGATGTCTTAAACTGCTTGTTTTGAGACTTTTATTGTCATCTCTCTCCAATTTGTGTGCTTTACTAAATGTCACTTAAACTCCAGCACTGAAATTACTATAATGAATGTAAATATTTTTTATTATTTCAAGAGCTTTTGCAATCATTTATTATTTTTGTAAAGCAAACATATTTTTATGTGTATAATGCCAAGTCTTTAGAAGACAATGTGGTACAGCATGGTTTTACAGAGATAAAGACTAATTTTTGAAAATCGAGAATAAGTTCAAGAACAATGAAGGTCAAGGACAGATCCCAAAGTAGTGAAGGAAGAGAATACTCCATGGATGCTTTAATTCATCTACAAGTTAATTAACTGGTTTCCTTTCAGTGATACCCACAGCTAAGAACATTCATAGCAGCAATATCTTTGGTGAATGCTCAACATTTTGTAAGTCTTTAAAGTGAGGAACTAACACCAGCATAAACTGATTAGGAAGAAAATCATTTTGGGATATTTAGCATCTACATAAACCAAGTTAATATGTACAGTATTATGGAATGTAGTATATGTGCTTCTATATAGAATACATTTTTGCACATATAAGATATTGTAATTTTAAGAAATATAATGATATTCTGAGATCATATATATATTTAATTTCACCAAAAATTATACATCATTGAAAACTAGGATTTTATTTGTCTGTTTTTGTTCCAAATTCCAGTGATAAAAAAATATTTAACATAGGCTAGAGCTCAACATGTATTTTTTAAGTAAAACTTAATCCCTTTGACACTGTGACATCCCCAGACCATCTGTCTTGCCTGATTTGCTCACCCTGTGGGAATTTCACAAGGTCAGTTGGTATATATTGAATGCGCCCATGTATACATAACTTTTCTAGTCACTCAGCCCCGTCACTTATCTCCTGCACAAACACTGTCCCTTCTTCTTTTGTTAATATCTGGTCATGACAAAGAATGATCATTCTTCTGCTACCTTTATTTCAGCCACACTGGGAGGTATATAACTCTAAATTACCAAATATTTTAGAAAGTTTTCCAAGCTATTTACATGTGCCAGTTTATTCAATTGTTTATGTATAAAACAAAGGCAGTTTCCTGAATTACTAATAAGACTCAGGTTTGCAAGAGATTTTCTTGATGAGGACAGACATTGTCAAAAGAAGAATCAAGTGCAAAGGACTTTACGTAGGATTAATTCAGCCACCGTGGTCAATAGATTTATATGTGCAGGCCAGTTAAACACCTGATCCAGCAGGTCTTCACTGAATACCTACGAGCCATTCGATACTGCTTTCCTCAGAATGGGAAATAAATACATACAGTACACCTCTGAAGAAACTTGCAGGCACATAATTATCAGAAAACATTAGAAGGCAAGATATGCAGATCAGACTCCAGGAACTGTGAGAATATGGAGCATGGGGCAAACTAGAGTATGAAAGATTTCATGGAAGAAAACCCAGGAATTCACATGGGGAAACGGGCGGAGAGGACAATGAATTCAAGCTTCAGTTTAAAATCTTGACACAATTCCATTCTATTTTGGTCAAAATCTTAGCTTTTATAGCCACCGAAGCATATATATATAAAACATAAATAGCATATAGATGTATACATATATAAATTAAAATATATGTATATTTTAAACATTGTCAGTAAACAGAATCCCCACAGCACCCTCCTCTGTCAGCAAGTACAATCCAGGCTTTTTGCCATTCCTTGGTCATTTTCTCATCACCCTTAAAGGCCCTTTTACATTTCACTCTACTGCTACTAATCTCTCTTTCGCCCACTCCCCGGGGCCAGCCACTGCCGTGTTCCTGTCTGGAAGCCTGTCCGATGTTTCCTCTCCCTACAGGATCACAGCTTACTTCCCATGCAACCTGCACACAGAATTTCTAAATTCCACCAGTTAGAGCAAGCAGAGCCAGATTTCGCTCTCTCCCGCCTCTGTGCACACTCTTGACACTGAGAACACTACTTCCCTTTTTGCCAGGGTCACGACCATTCCATAGGCCACCCCCGCCCACCACAACTTCTTACACTCATCCTTCAGTCTGAACTCCCTGCAACACTCCTTCACTCAAGCTGCTAACCCTTCTCAGCTGTTTGACCTCATTCTGTAGCTGCACAGCTGCTTAAAACTGTCCTAAATTCGGCAGTGCATTTTCTCACCCACAATTGCATACTCTTTTTCATTTCTTTACTTTCAAACCTTAATTTAAACACTTTGATAAAAAAATAAAATAATAGACACTTTGAATGTTTTGCCTTCTTCTCAACTTTGAGTAAAAATCACAGCCCCTATAGAAACTAGCACTGAAATTCCTCAAAAGACTAAAGCTAGACACTGCATTTGACTCAGAAATTCCCCTTCTAGGGGTCTTCCCCAAAGAGTTAAAGGGATCGTAACACAGTGACCCGTGCACACCGCTGCTATACCAGCACAACACACGGCAGCTAAATCTCCGAAGAAGCCTGTGTGCCCATCAACAGATGAGTAGATAAAGAAAATGCGATATTTACGTACAGCGCTGTACTCATCTGCTCTGAGGCAAGAGAAGCTTGAGTCACGAGGAGGAGAAAGGATGCACCTTGGGACGATACTGTCAAACAAATCAGACACGCGGGCTTCGATGTTCCGTGGTCTCTCACAGAAGAAACTCCAATTATACATAAAGCACAAAATAAAAGATAGAGGGTAGGAAGGAGGGAGATCTTTTCCGCAGGGAAGAGGATCAAGAGATGGAGGGAGGAAGAAAGAAGGCAGGGAAAGGGGGTGTAAACAAATATTAAAATGTGTATGTACACGTACCAATGCTGCACAAGGAACAGAAACATAATAAAATATTCCCACTTTTTTCCCTCTTGAAAAAAAACCTATTCAAGCATTAGAATAATTCAAATATTTACTTCTCTGTAAATGCACTCAATTTGGTTAAAATTCATAACAATTTCTTGACTTGCTCACTGAGATTTACTGGTAAACTAGAGAGGCCACATGCATGACATTTACCTTTTAATATCCCTGGTAAATAATGGTAATTAAAAAACAGTAACACAAAGTGATATATGAAAGTTTGATTATGGATTCAGTATTCTGAATACTTTTCTGTGTTTGTTTTATTGGCGTTGTCACTGGGAAAAACACGTCATCATAACATATGATGTTGTTCTGAGTATGATGTTTATGTAATCTGAAAATCTTGTACCAATTTTACTATCATATTCCTCCTAGGTATTAGCATGAGCCTCCTTCTAATATAAATAATATGTGGAAGATCATTTTCTCATTGCCTTGTTTGTTAATATTCCTGTCAGGGAATATTAAAAGCATCTCTTTTACTTAAACATACTTGGCCAGCTGTCAGAGGGACAGGAAACAAAAATTCTACCCATTTTATAATTATTCTATTTCGGTCTTTTGTTACTTTTCCCTTCCCATGGGGAGAAAGCGGCTTCTCAGGTAAGGTGTGTGCAGCCGCGTTCCCATAGCTTTTCCCTTGGTCCTCATCCCCTAACATCTGAGGCAAAATAATTTCCTGAAATAGCTAAGCACGCAATATTTAAAAGACTGAAGATTATTAATGTTAATAATTGCAATTAGTACACATTTCCTGCTCTCATTTCCTGTCTTCATTTCCTACTTCTAATGTTTTATATTTCCAATAAATGATAATATGTAGATTAGATCTATAAGTTATATGTACAAATGAATTAACACTATATATATATGGTATTATTTTTTTTTTTGGTCTTTCTGAGACAGGGTCTTGCTATGAAGTTCGGGCTGACCTTGAGCTCACTTTGTAGCCCAAGCTGGTCTCAAACTCGTAATGATCCTCCTGCCTCAGTCTCCCATGTGCTGGGGTTACAGGCGTGGGCCGCAAGTGCCCAGTGTAACACTATATTTTAAAGGTATGATGTGGTTAAAAAATTTCAAAGTTCTTAGCAGCATTTGACCCCACATAGCAAGTGGGTAGAATAAAGCACCAACATTGATAGGCTGACACACGACTGTGTTTTCCATCTAAAGAGCTACAAAGATTGCCTAACACCAGAGTTGAAGCATTGCCTCAAGTGTATCACGTTAAATCTGTAGTTATATAAAAGCACCAAATTCTCTGCATCTCCAAATGTTTTACACATGAAGTAGCACTTTTGTGTGAACTATGAAATCTATTTTTTAAACAAGCACTCACTGTGTTGTATCCCTGAATAGACAGAATGAGAGGCAGCTATTTCTTTGCTTGTACACACCAGTCTGACTTCGGTTCATCTGCTCCCGGCCCCTTCGCAAGTCAGAAACCCAAAATTGCTAGATTTTGTTTTCTTTTCTGTTTGGTGACATTAAAACTTCCTCCAAGGATACACCCTCCTAGTTTCCTGCCCAGGTGGGAGTCAAGACCTCCGCAATCAGCATTCTGTTTTATTTTGCAGAGATCATCTACTTATGGAGACTCATTAAAGCATGATGAGTCAGAAATGTTGCAGGGTATATTTTAAGTTAATTATGTGCTGAACTCTTACCTTTGCTTTTTGGGGCATAAATTAAATAATCTAAAGTAGGTTCTTTTCTTTATTTTTGCAAAAAGTTTTTTTAAACTCATTTTAAAAGATATTTCCCAAGAAAATGCATCATGATGATCTTACTATAACAGAAATATATACTGCATCTTGCAAACTTTCTACTACAGGAAAAAATAAACATGATTTTTTTTTCCTGGCCAGGGGTACATTTCAAGGTCACTGGCTGCCTTGCTTTGCTTCGGAAGCTTCTTTAGTTGATGGGAGAACATGCAAAGACTCAAATGCTCGCTTCTTCAAATTTGGGTATAAAAGTATTTGATCAGAGAGAGAAGTACAGACGCTACAAGGAAGGCATGCAACCTGAATTTGTAATGCTTGCAACTGAACCGTTTGATTTGCTGTAAATAATATTATGTGTACAGCCTCTTTATTTTCATGACAGAGATCACATTTTCTATCTCACAAATGATAATCAATTAAACACCAAGTTCACATTGAAATTTGAACTCCCTTTTCTATCTAGGAAACTTAAAAATATGTTGTCCTGTCATCCACTGAGATCCAAGCCCCAGACGGTAACGTTTAGAAAATCTTCAGTCAAGGGTTGGACAACTATCTATGTGAGCACTACTCTTCATTAAATTCAGATGTCTTTTTGTTGTGGGCAACTGAGTTAGATAGCAGTATTATAGGCAGTCAGACAGGGATAGGCCTTCAAAGAAGCCAGTGTGGAAGATACCTTGTAACTGTAGGAGAGACCCATACCTATGGCTCTGGGTGAGATTTCAAGATAAAAGATAAAAGAAATGCATTCACATACTTCTAAAGATAAACATCAGGAAACAAAAAAAAGATAAACATCAGGGATGACTATGATAATAGGACTCTTGAGAAAGGCCGGAAGAGTCACTCACTCAACCCCCTACAGGAAAAGCCTCTGTTCTATATCCGTGCCCACTTGCTACACAACTCTTCCCTATTAGTCCCCAATTTAATCAGCTGTTATCTGAGCAATTAGACCTGTAATTTATTGGCTGACCATCATTTTGTCCTGCCTAATGCCCACCTTGTGAGTTCCCATGTTTCCCACCTTGGACCCTCCTCATCTCATGGTTTTGCTTTACAAAAATCCCAATAAAAGGCAGGTTCTTGGGCGACCCTCTTGGGTCCCCTTCTGGCTCTCTCAAACAGAAACTTTCCTTCAGTAATATACCCTGCTCTTAACCTCCGTCGTTCCTAAAATTCATTCTTCAATTTTGGAGAATACAAACCAGATATCTAGCAGGTTGGGAGTTGATTTCCCCTTTATCAATTTCAAATTAAATACATTCATTAACAAGGAGACTAAACATTTCAGAAATTCCCTACCACAGTTAAGAACAGTATTTTCAGTTCTTGGTAGACTATCTCAGCAGAGAAGAGATAAACTAAAGAGTACTGCACCATTCTCCTGATGGTGATCCGGGCAGACAGAGTTTTCTTCTTCTTTCTTCTTTTTTTCATGGTTTGGTCAACCTAGCATTCGTACGTCTGGCAATCTGAGTGAGCAGCTTTGTTCAAGGAAACAGAAAGTGTTTTCTATGTGGTGTGACTTTAAAGATCATTCATTCAAACATATCTTTCTCTTATCCTACACACCTCCAAATCATCATGATGTCTAAAATACTCTTTGTGCTTAGGAGTTTAAGTAAGTAGTCTAAGGAATTAACTTCATTCAGTGCCCATGAATTGGTCATCAGGATCCAGATTCTTGCCTTGTAGAAAGTAAACTAGGAAAGGTGCTCTGGACTTCCCTAGCTTGATACAGTGTGTGGATATGTAACATGATATCTAAGAACACATTCTAAGAACACATTCAACTTTAAAACTCTACTAGTCTATGCCATACCTAATAATGTTGAGAGCTATTAGTTTATACCAGATTGCATTAGTCACTAGCATCTTTGCTTAAAAATTTGCGTAGAGCCCCTGAAGTTACTTAGTGGCCTAGTAGGGAGTGGTTTGTGGAACACGGGGTGATACAGTTAGGTTCATGTTAGGGGCAGAGGGACCAGTGTGCATCACCAAAAACACATGGCTTACAGTCTAGGACAAGAAATAGATTTGAACACATAGAACCTCATCACTTTATAAACTCTTGTTCTCAAAAATCTATCTCTCTAAATATACTCTTAATATGATCATGAAGAATGTGTTTATTGATTTCCTCTTATGGCATATTTAGCATCAAAATATAGGTTCTTTAAATCAGCTGTTCCCAACCTTTTTGGCATCAGCTTAGAAAATGAAAATGCTTAATAAATGTTACCTTTTGTCTTAAAACTATATTTAACTGGGCCATTCAAAAGCAAATTTTGGTGGGGTGTGGTGGCACACACCAGTAATGGCTGCACTCAGGAGGCAGAGACAGGAGGATCATTTCAGGTTCAAGGGCAGCCTGAACTGCACTAATGAGTCCCTGTCTCAAAAGACAAAAAAAAAAAAAAAAAAAAAAAAAAGTAAATCATGAGCAATTTTATTTCTGCTTTAATAATTCATGTGATTTTAAAAAATTGTCTCAACAATATAAAAACTGTAAAATATCAGAAAAAATACAAACTAATTTTCAGAACACCGATTTGAATAAAGAATATAATAATAATAAATTATAACATTCTTACATTTGTTTATATTAATTTTTATTCACATGAGTTTAAAAATCAGGCCCAGTTTTCAGACTCAAAGTCCTTAGCAACTGGATGTGTATGACTTCTTCTCATTTAGTAACTTGATTTCATAGTTAAAATTATTAAACTTTCACTTTTTAAAATTTGAATTTATTTTTCACTTTGAGTAAAATTTTCTTTTCTAACATTTATTGCATTAAAATTATTCCCATTTTCAGCAGAATTTTAACACATAAAAATGAGAATTTTATGAAACAATACCTTTAAAGGCACAGTTCTGATTCAGAGTCCATGGAATAGCTTTAAAGTTTACTTTTCAGGTATAAAGTTTTAAAATGACTTTATAGCAACAGCTAAGTGAATAAAGTAGTATACTCTGTGCTTCAGGATAAATTCTTTTGGGGACTTTTGGAAATAATCATCTGTACAAAGTTAAAAGTAGCTAGAAAGTTAACTTTAAAGTAAAAGGAAAATGCAAAGTTTTGCCTTAATGAATTATTAAAGATACATGTGAGGATAGAAAGCTTGTTTACCATGCACCTCCTCACACTGATTAAGCCTCTGCACGTAACAACATTCTTATAGGTTCATTAAGGGTTTCAGATTAAAGCACTGATTACACAGATGTATGTGACACCCGCTGATTTCTGAAACGACAGCCCTTACTGCTCAAACAAAAGCTACTGATTTCTCTCTCATTAGTAACCATTCTTTTGATCTTTTGCTATTTCTGCATTTTCAATTATTCCATAGTATTGCTGATCTGTAATCAAAATAAAGTAAAAATAGAAATACCTTTCAAATAAAGCTTTTAACAAACAATTCTGATGAATGTGAAAGAAGTTACAAAAAATTAAATATTGTTTAAAGATCATAATATTTCTACCTCTTTCTATTCTCTTAATATGCAAGGAAATTTTTCTAATTGTAAACAACAGCTGAAAATGGATGGAAATAATTGCATAAAATATTTACATAGAATTTCATAGAATAATTATATTGCTTAAAATTCTTGGTCAATAACTTTATTGACTAAAATAAATATGTTTTGTTTATTTCTTTATGTGAATACTGTGTTTCTTGGTTACTTTTCTCTTATTGCTGAGACAAAATGCCCGACACCCAAAATGAAGGAAGGAAAGGTTTACTTAGCTCACAGTTTGTGGAGGTTTCAGTCCAATATCAGCTGGCTCCAAGGCAGGGCAGCATGGCACAGGGATAATATTCCAAGGTGCTACAACACAGCAAAAGCAACAAGAGCAAAAGTTGGGGGGAAGGAGAAGAAGTCTCTTTTCCTCCCTTATATTATAAGCAGGCTATCTCCCCACCCCCCAGGGCTGGTGTGGCACTCAATTTCCGTGCCCTCCTCTTGCACAGGGTGAGGATGTTTACAAGGTAAGGACCCCGGCTCCTTGCTGAGTTGCTTAGCTAAACTTCTAAACTTCTCAAGTTGACACAATGTATCAGCTGTTACACAGTCATACACTGTATTCACACGGCTGTAACTGATGGTCAGGAAATGTATATGTATATAATATATATATAGTATATAAATAATTTTGACCTGGGACAATCTGATTACTTTCATTGAAATAGAAGTTATTACTGTTTGTTTTCCAGCTGTTTTGACTTGCATTTATTTATTTGTGCATGAATTTATTCACCATTATGCTAATATGCATATATGACTTACTCATAACAATGCTTATTAAATTATTCATGCTTTCCAAATATATTTTAAAATGGCCCTTTGCTCAGTTGTTGGAATTCTGTAGGAAAAAAATAGGTAAATATTAGTAGGAGTTTGGTTAAGCAGCTAAGAAAGCAGTAGTAACTCTTGGAAGAAAGAGATGGATGAGTCTCAGTGTGGAGGGTAGAATGTCTGTTAATGCTATCATCTGAAGTCAAGGAGTACTCACATTTAGCTAATTACTGGATTGCTTTATAAAAGTTGAGGAGAAAAAAATCAAGATAAATTCAAATGAACTGAAATGTAATAAACTATAGTGGACTCTCTTTAAAGGAGACATAGAATAAAATCTGAAGTGAACAGAAATTCTCATTTTTTAATGTATTCTGCTGAACATCCTCAAACTTTGAAACAGAAAAAAAACTAGACAAAAGATAGGAAGAAACTGTTTCAATGTTTGACACATTTTCTAGTGCCTCATTTTGGCAATATTAAAACTCAAAGTATATAAGCACCTGGTGATTCTCATAATACATTCAGTGAATACCGTCCCATTAGAACTCAGCCTTTTCCACGAGTTACCATCTTCTTTCTCTTGCTTAGATTGATAAATTTGTCACAAATTAGTGAATAATGTCACAGATGATACTGTTCATTTCAAAAAAGTTGGTTTTGCCCAAATAGTATCCCCTCATTATTTGAGACATCTTTTTTTCACAATTAAACAAAAGTGTATATCTTACTAAGAGGTGAATTTTGATATCACGTTTCTTTATGCAAAAATGTGGCTCTTTTAAAATACAAAGATCTATGTAGCTGGGGGGTATATTTCTTATTAGTATATGCATTATAATAGGTTCCTATTTTTGGCATCCTCTCCCTACTGTTCCAGACGGAAATAGCAGCAAAAGAAATTCTTGTTCTTGTGATGTTGTTTTATCTGTTTAAAGGAAATATTCTAAATCATTTGCTTTTTTCTCCCAGATTCACAGATTGATATGCTACCTATTGAAGCCTGTAGTTAGGAGGCAGTTTTTCTTTGTGCTGCACAGGCTGCGCATCTATCTTCTGGTAGGTTGCGTCTTTTACTCCTTTTTTATGACTTTTATGCATTGTTGTTCCATTAGCAGAAGGCCAGCTATTGCTACAAATGTCCCACAGAGAGAATACTTCTGTGCGCTCCTGAACAATGCCAGAAAGAAGCCTTTGTTTAGAACTCCTCTGGCTTTTCTAATTGTGTGCTCTTAATGCTCTGTGCTCTTTTCTAATTCTGTGCTCTGCGTCCCAGCCTAATTCAGATTGAGTTATTTTTACTCTTTCAGTTTCTAATGACTAGCTTTTATATCTTTCAGTGACACAGATCTGAGCACAACTTTGATATAAACCTGTATAAGTTTCACCTGTAAGTTGAATTCAGATGCAAAATAATTTTTTTCATACTTGCTTACAATCACTGCCTTGTCAGCATGATAAAGTAGGGAGAAATTGCTGCATACTTTTATTAAGTTTTACTTAGAAGTAAGTAAAATTTGTCTGGAGTAGACTTCTGAAGAGACATGTCACGTTAGAAAATTTCATTTGATAGTGATGGGGTTCAGGATATGCTACCCCCAAAATATAAATCAGTATTGAGAATAAATCAAAGCAGGAAGATCGCTTCCACCTTCCTGTCATTCTAACTGATCCTTTCTACAACCCACGAGGTGAATATTCTTATTTTGAAGATTCCAAGAAATAAAGAACCTGAGTAAACATTTGCTCAATTCCCCAGACTTTATTTCCATTAGCTTTTGTCCTCTGAGCATATTTTTCACAACTATATTTTTAATCAAACCCAAGCATAAAAATGCAGTTTACTGGCTTTATCTGAATCATTATTCCTAAGGTCTTTGTGTCCTGTAAGTTTACCTAGATTTGAATATTGCATAATGTATACATATATCAAATTTTCATGTGTTTTACCATAAACATATACAATTTATAGATATACTGGTTTAAATTTTAATTATTTTTAACTTATGTAAATTACATTTGTATGTTTTTTATCTGATAATTTATCTTTTCTTATAACATGGCTTAAGTACTTCACCTGTGAACCTATTATAGAAAGAATAGATATTTCTCTCCTTTATATTAGAAAAGTTTTAAAATTAGTGTACTTATGAATAAGATTATTTAAATATATAATTTCAGATTTGCAAAAATATTCACTCTGTAACTTCTCTAGCTACCTAAAGTAAGTAATAATTGAGGGATTTTAGTAAAGTTTTCTCATAATGAATACAGTGCAAATAAGAATGATCTATATAAATAGTCCTAAAATTATTTGAAACTTTTGTAATTATTAAATCCAACATAGATATGACTAGCCTTTATTTATACTGTCATGATTATTTTAAACTAGAAAATATTTTTTGGAAACTCTAGAGCCATAACATAAACAAAAATATATTTATTAAATCAACAGTGCCTGTAAAAGACCATCCTGGGCCATATTGAAAAAGTATTATATCAATCAAAGTCAGAGAATGAGCAAGAATTGGAGTTAAGAACAAAAGCAAAATGGAAAATATTGTAAACCCAACCATATACATATAAATGCTTAAAACTAGGCATATTAATGAAATGTTGTCATAGTGGGGAAATAAATAATTCAACCTTAAAGTTTCTACAAGTAAACTGTTTTTAAAAGGAATGAATAAGTTAAATCTTAGGAGAAGAAATGATGTAGCATGCTATTCAAAAGACAGAAGTGAAGTATCATACTATTCAAAAGACAATACCAAAAACAATGAAATCTATAATAAGAGAGATTACTATAGACAAGAAGAAAATTTTATAATGAGAGTTAGGATGGGAGAATATGAAGAGAATACATTTGTCTAAATACAAAGAAAATATATTTCATTTTATAAACTTTATAGACCCATTTTTAAATGAAGCAAAAATTGATAAGTCTAACAGGAGAAATGCCTAAAACTATGTTTATAGGTGAGAACTTATACTTTCTTCTCAGTACATCTTCAAGGCATACACTAAGAAGATTCAACTGTATAATCTTACAGAAACATAGTTTTGTTTCCTTCCTTCCTTTCTGGCTACTGGACCATAATTATTACATAATTCATATTCAGAGAGATTATGAATTTTACAACTATTTTGTGAATAGGTGTGAAAGCTGATATTTTTAAATGACCAATGAAAGGTGAAACAAACTGTTTGTCTACAAAAGATTCACTTAAGTTGAAGGCGATGACCTGTAATGTAACAAAGTACAAAATATGCATTGATAGGGTTTTAGAGGCCTCATGGCAATTAATCTTTAAGAAGTTAGCACTTACGAGAGAGGGAGACAATTATACAAGGGAAGAGGAAGAGGCACTGTGAATGGGAGGATTAAGGAGGAGCAGGGAAGGGGTATGTTATATGGATGTTCAAAATGTCACAATGAAACCAAACTTGTTTAATTAATGTATGAAGTAAAAATACAGTGCAGCTAATCAGTTAAAAATACAGCTACCACTTTTCAAGCTTTGACAATGTACCAGAAATAATATCCACAGTTATGATGGAAATTTTTTTAGAACACTAAATTTTCCATGTAGTTGTTTGCATAAGATTAAATTTTCTTATTATTTGATCCATAAAAAATATAAATGGTTAAATTCAGAAAAAAGGTGAGAGTGAAGCTATCGTTTATTGACCCAGTTATTACAGAAATTTTCAAAATGTCAAAGTGCTTTTTAATTAAAGCCTTTTGTTTACAAGAAATATAGTGATATAAGAAATGTTTTCTTAGATTCAGTCTATTGGTCTCTAAATCTCTTGATTTCATGCACTATACATAAATGTAAGATCTGTGGCCTCCTCCATAATTTTTACATATGCAAATTTTTCCTAATACGAAAAAATTAGAGAACCACTGATGCATTTCCTATGTTGCCTTTAGTATAATATTCTTTCTGCCTGAAGTATTTTAACATTTTTTATACTACCGTAATGTCAATAAATTTCGTTAGCCTTTTACATTACCTTTTTGTGTGAAAGGTTCTTTATTTCACCTTCATTTGGAAAAGCATTTATCCAGAATAGAGAATTCTATTACCTCTGGTATTTGTCCCAGTATTAGTATGCACAGAGATAAGTTGAAATTCTGGAAACTAAGTAAAAAAAAAAAGAAAAAAAAAACTTCTGACAATAAGCATAAAGAAAAAGAGGCTTTGGGGTGAAAAACTTGTTTTTTCTAGCACTTTTGAAAAGTTTTGTACTGTCTGTTTATGACAACATTTTAGACTATGTCTGGGGAATCGTATCTTATTTCATTTTACATAAGTAGTTTCCTTCTTGCTGAAAAAATATTCTCTTTGAAACTAGTCTTTTAATTTTGTTGTTGTTATTAATTTATTAATTAATTTATTGATTGATTTTGAGGCGACAGAGAATTACTCCATGGTCCAGAATGACTGAATTTCTCCTTTCAAGAAATCCTCCTACCTCAGCCTCCTGAATAGCTGGGACTACAGGCAAATGCCACCACACCTAGCTTAGTTTTCTAAATTTCTTTATGATGCATTTAGGTATAGTTTACTTTGTGTTTACCTTCCTTACAATTCAAATAAAATTATGTAACACTCATTAAAAATCTTTGTTTCTAACAGATAGTGTGACACTATTTTAGGAATAATTTAGCACTGCTCCAAAGATGTGAAAATCTGTTTATTTTCCCTGAGTCTTCTCAATTTAGGTCTACAAAAACTGCAACAATTTCAGCCTAGCTGAATGACTGTCTGATAAAAAGTTTCTTAGAAATCATCCTTTGCAGTAGTCTTTGTTTTTGTTCTCTGAGTTTTGGCCAGGACTTGTGGAGTTTCACCTCATGAATGCACCCATCAGCTATTCAGCTAATGTTTTTAGCAAATGCACCTGCATATCTCTGTAGCCCTTTCTCCACAGACCTCCCTCATCTCTTCTACATTGTGTCATCTATTTCAGCCACTTTTTCTTCCCAAATTCGTATTTGTGCCTCTTCAGTGAGTAGATACTATGCATCAGTCAAATTTCCTATTACTGGGACACAATATCAAATGCCTCAAACCTAAAAGCAAAGAAGTTTCCTTTGGCTCAGTTTAAGAGGATTCAGTCTATGTTCTGGTGGATCCAAGGTAGGAAGGTCATGCCGGGCGGGTTTGGCGAAGGAGAGTTGCTCACCTCATGGTGCAGGAAGAAGAGCAGAGAAACAGTACTAGAGAAGAGGGCCCGGCCACCCACGCAGAACTGAAACTGAGAGATCAGGAGCTGTGGGGTCCCAGTTACACGTCAGGGCCAGAAGTACAGATCTTCCTTGTTTTGTCATTTCTTCTAATTTACTTCAACTTGGAAATTGTTCCTGCATCTAATTTTAATTTTTTTATGAATTTGGTGAAATTTAGGGTAAGAGGTAAAATATTGGATAAATAAATTTTGGTTGCATAACAAGCTTAAAAATTGCAAACATATATTTTTAATGAACTAGGTGTGCCTCAAACTACAGATTGGCTACTGTCAGCTATGTGTTTGGTTTTAGAACAACAGGTATAGGCGGGGTGCGGTGGTGCACACCTATAATCCCAGCACTCAGGAGGCCGGGACAAAAGGATCACTGGGAGTTCAAGGCCAGCTCAGGCTACATAGTTAAGTTTAAGGCTAGCTGAACTGCATAGCAAGATCCTGTCTCAAAAAAAACAAAAATTAACTTTTGATGTTTATGTGCTGGGCTGGTAGTTAGCTACCTGACACTTTAGTCTCAGGGCAGAGCTCAGTACACAATAGGGCATTCCTAACAGCATTCCACCGGCCCAAACACTCAAACAGGTGCCTGACTATTCCCAAAGTCAGTTTGTAGCAAAGCACATTTCTCCTCCATACCAAGGACAAAAAAATATGGTGCTAACACAGGAATGAAGTCAGGAAAAAGAGATAATATCTCCCAATACATCATTTAGTAAAAAATTAAGACAACCGGCAGCACTCATGCAGTCTTGCTCATCGTATTGACTTTTTATTTACTTTGATTTGCAATAGACAATTGAAAGGGCCTTAAAAGTAGTTAGCCAATATCTTCTTTTGATAAATGGGAAACTGATGTTCCAGAATATTGAAACAGTTTTCTAAAGTTGCAGGATGTGTCCTTGACATCTAATGCAGAGATAGCTGATTTGATACTACTTTGAATTCAGTACTACCTTTCCTTTCTCCAGCTGTTCACCTTCATTTTAAGTGAGTGTAACTAAGAAATTTTTAGCAGAGTTGGAAGAAGTTTAAGAGTCCACAACAAGAAATATTTAGCAACCAAAAAGGTGTCATCACTAGTTTTGAAGGGGCAATGGGTGATGAGATTCTACCATTTAAAGGAGATGAGGTGCAAGGAGAGGAACGCCTTGTGTCACCCCAGCAGCATACCAGAAAGAATCCCTGCTGAGGAAAAAAAGTAAGAGGATCAAGGGAGGAATTATCCCCAGCTTGCGCTTCCTCCTCCCACGTGTCATTTCCTGTCAGAACTTCCCTTGACCAAGCACACCTGAGTTGCAGCAACTCACAGGCTGAGCTGCAGGCTGACTGAAAGGCAGTCAGAGAGCTCAGAGCAGAGACGAGAAAAGAGGATAAGGTGTGTGATGGGGAACAGCTAGAACATCGCAGCACTTAAATTCCTACTAAGGGCAGAGTATTGATCATTGATTCTTTTACAAATGTTTATGGAACCACTTCCACTTGCAAGACTTGTTTCTAAGCACAGAGGACACAGCACTGAATAAAACAAATAAAGACATTTTGTTGGAGCTTACATCACTCTATAAGCAACAAAAGTGGGTAAAATGATATTAGGTTAAATAGAGATAAATGCTGAGAAGAAAACAAACAATCCAGGAGAGAGAAAGTGCCAGATGTTGGGATGGAGAAAGTGCATGCTGTTTCTGACGTCTGTTTAAGTGGAACACTATCACTTCTAAGAAACAGCTGCAGACTGACAAGGGTGAATTTTTTATTCTTTTGTCTTTTTGACACAGGGTCTCGTAGTGCAGTTCAGGCTGGTCTTGAGCTCACTTTGTAGCCCAGGCTGGCCTCAAACTTGCAACAATCTTCCTGCTTCAGCCTCTCAAGTGCTGGGATTACAGGCATGCAGCACCGTGCCCAACTGACAAAGGCTAATTCATAATATACTAATTATATAATAGATTTTCCAGAAACAATTAATTTTTGCCATGTGTTTGATAGTATGAGAAAGATATAGAAAAATGTAGGGTTTTTTCCTAAATAAGTAAAGTGAAGTATATAATTAATCATGTCCTAATTTGTAGTGTAAGTGAGGATTTTTATGGATTGATTTCCAAAGTGCATCAACTAACTAAATGCAAGAATTATTGACTGACTTGATCACTCTTGTAGTTTGTAAATATACTTGAACTACCTTGAATTACTTGCAAAAGTAGATGTGTGAATGCCATATATATACATATATACATATACATATGTGTGTGTGTGTGTGTGTGTGTGTGTGTGTGTATAGTCTTTTATCTTTGATTTGTTCTTAAACACCTAAGAGGAAAAAAATAAACTCAAGGTCAGTTAAGGCTCCTCTGGGGCTACTTTTAGGGTCTCTTAGCTCCTCCATGGTTTCCTTTTCCCAGTTATGCTGTCTTCCAGCAGAGGCCACAGCCTTTGTGGGACCACATGGCTTCCTCTGAAGCATGAGGACATCTCTTCTTTGTGAGCCTCTTTTGAACACAATGTCCCCTGGTTGACTCCCATCCTTGGAGGCCCAAGGACCTCCCTACGTGAGAGGCTGAGGGACTCTCCAGAGTTCTATGGTTCTTGTAGGGGGTCCTGCCATCCTCTGAAATGCACAAAGCCAAAATGTTGGTCCTTTTCTTAGTCCAGTTATCTTCCTTCGCTTTGGTCTCCAATTAACTTCTGTGATATCAATTTGGATGCCTTTTATTGCTTTCTCTTGCCTAATAGGTTGCTTTGGGACTTGCAGTGCTATGCGGAACAAGTGTAATAAATGTGGTTACCCTTGTCTTATTCCTGACTTTAAAGGGGAGGATTCTAGTTAGTTTGTTCCCACTCAGTGTGTTGTTAGCTGTAGGTTGGTCGTCCATGGATGTGATCCTGTGGCTATATTTTGTTTATATCTAATTTTTTGAGATTATTTTATTGGAAAGAACAACTGGGTTTTGTCAAATGTTTTTACTGATTCTATTAAATGATTACTTGATATTTGTTCTTCACTCTGTTCATGAAATTTTTATATTTATGAGTTTGCATATGATTTAGCATAGTTACATCCTGGGGATGAATATCATATGACCATGATAAATTATGCTTTTAATGTGCTGTTGAAGTTAATTTGCTAATATTTTGTTGATGATTTTTGCATCAAGGGTTGTCTGAGTTATTAGCTTCAGTTTTCTTCTAAAGTTCTGTCCTTGTCTGGTATTGCTGTCAGGTTATTTTGGTCTCACAGAATGAATTGAAAAGAATTCCCTCCTCTTCAATTTTTCAAATGGTTTGAGAAAACTTTATATTAGTTGTTCTTTAAATGTTTGATAATATTTAGCAGGAAAGTCATCAAGTCCTGGACTTTTCTTTGATGAGAGGTATTTTTTATTTCTGATTCAGTAGCTTTGTTTTTGGTTGATCTGTGTGGGTTTTCCATGTTTCTCATGGTCCAGTCTTGGCAAGTTATCTGTGCCTGAGAATTTGTTCCCTCTCTTAAATTATATAGTTATTGGCATGTAATTGTTTGTAATAGTCCCAGGAGATTTTGCATTCTGTATTATTGGTTGTGATTTGTTTTCATTTCTCACTTGCGTCTTCTCTCTCTTTTTTTAGAATTGCTAAACACTAGAGAGCTCTGTTAGAACTTAATCTGTTTAAAAATGGTTCAGTATTGCTTTTACTGGATATTTTTGGTGACATTTTTGATATCGGATATTTTTGGTGACGTTTTTGAAAATGAAGACTTTGTCACTGACATAATAGAGACAACATATAAACCTGCAGTCAACTATCAGTATTTCTGGTGTTAATTTTTTAATTAATGCATGTTATAATAGAATAACTTCATCTCACTAAGGTATAATTCAAGAAGGTGTAGTACTTTATTTCTGAAAGATTTTCATTAAATGTGATGCACAGTGTAAAAATACCATCTGTCCATTTCACTTGAGAAGCTTCTAAAATTATTTGTTACAGTTGTTTGCCTTTCTGCATTTGGAAAAATCCATCATGTAATTTCCTAATTGCCTGAAGTACTGTTATGATTTAAATTTTAAATACCGCCTAAATGCCTGTGTGCCAAAGGCTCGATTTTAAAAGAAATATCTTAATAAAGTATTTATTGAGTCTGAATAGTTCTATTAACTGTCAATTATGTAGTATATTGTTTTGCATGTGTATATATAGACATATATTTGTGTACAAACATATTTTAGTACACATATATATTAATAGTCTATATTATATACATTTATATATATTAATATAAATTAAATATAATTTAAATATAATACATTCATAGTTTTTATGAAATTACTTTAAAATTATAGTATTTAAACTGCAAAAGAACAATTTCTGAATTCACTGAATTTGAGATGAGATAATTCTTACCCAGTTCTGCTAAATTATATATAAAGATTGATTCACAAGTTTAAATTGCTGTTTGAAGTTAAAAATGGAAGAAAACCAAAACATAAGTTTCTGTTATGGGTTTATTATTATGAGCACTTTGTTATCCTGGTTCATTGAACGAATTGTACTAAACTATTTCGGCAATGTCCCATCCCCAGTGCCTTAATGCAAATGCATATCGGTCAGTTTCCTGTGTCATAATTCCATCGTTGAGATATCACTTATCACAAACTATTTTCTACCAGTGTTACATAAAGAACAGTGAATCATATAAAAATAGCATATCATTTATTAGGTCACAACAAATAAAAATCATTATAGTATTCGTGTTGAATTAAGTATTTTTAATTACTTGGGTTCTTAAATATAAATGCATCACTTTGCTATGAATATGATACCTTTCCACCCTGGAAATATGAATAATTTAGAGTGTGTCCTCATGATGAAAATATACTTTCAGGTATATTTTTCTTGTAGCACATAATTATTGAGTATGTATTCATTGCCAAGCCTTTATAAAATGACACAATTTGACAAAACTAAAATCTCCACTATTCCTCTAAAATTGCTAATATTGTGACATTCAAGTGATTTTATTCATTAGTTTATAGAGTGACATTTTACATAGCTTATTGATTACTTGTCAGTGTGTAAGGAGAACAAAATTTATTAACAAAAATAAGACTTTTAAAATATGTAAACTTCTGAGAGTTTTATTATCATTTTTTCTCAAATTTGATTAATAAGATTGAACTGTGATAGTTTATGTACTATTATGTTAGCAAAAATTTCACACATAAAACGTTATGATAAAATAGAGGTAGCTTTTAACACAAAACTTTTTCCATCTTTTTTAAAACTGACATATTATGTAGTATTCATTTTCAATAAATGCAAATACCAAAACATAAGATATAATTTAGAAGAATGGTATGTTTTTAACCCTTTCAGGAAATAGAAACATTCTTTGAACATCTCAATAATTTTGATAGGATTATTTATTATAATCCACATTTTCCTTAGGTCTTTTCTTTTAAAAGAGATATCTTGTGAAAGTAGTAATTTACCCTGTAACTAAATAACAAATGTTTTTAAAGAACCCTTTGGACAGTCTTTATTATTCACTGAGTATGATCAATAATCTTTACATTTATCATATTTGGGTCTGTATACTTTAAAAACTTATTCATGGAGCCTTGAGCCTATTTCTTCACAAACTCTGACTTGAGTTTTTAAAATGCCTTTAACCTAAGTCTCTTAAATTGTCATAAAAATTAGGCTGATTCAATGCCCCTTCGAGACTATGATATAAAAACCCATCCATCACAGTGTATCTAATTAAGAAACTAAGTTAAGAGGTGTTTGAACAAGGTATTTGAAAATCTCAGGGGCCCAGACAATTGAATTGGTATTTCAGACATATCAAATTAGTTAATGATTTGGGAATCTTTATTCTGCAAGAGTATGTAAATTAAAAAAGAATAATGAAATTCATTAAAGCTCCCTGCCTTGGAGGAAGGAGGACCCTGTGCACCGCTGCATGTAATTATGAGTACCTGCTTCATTCCGATAGAAGGGTGGGAAATGCGGACACAAAAAGCAATTTGGACAGATTAATTTCCATATTGAACATAGATAATTAAAATCATTTTTCTTTGTATATTTGGGATATGTTCCTCATAATTGACAAATCCATATTTGGTTACCAGGCTTGTTTTCCATTTTCACTTTACCATATGAACTTGTTAGATAAATGTCTTTCTATTCAAAATAATAATAGATACTGAATTTTCTCTTAAAATGTAACAGTGTCTCATTTATTTTGTCAGCCTATTTTACTTCTGAAAGGAACATAAAACTATACTGCTATATCTTGAAGTATGGAATGAATTGAATATTAAATCTCACTCAATGAAGAGCCAGACTGCAATATGTATTGAAAATGTAGAGAGTCTTTCCTTATGTTCCAAAGCAGTGCACTCATAATTGTTTAGAAGCATCTAAAGCAGGAATGGAATCAATGACACTATTTTCTTTAAAAAAATAAAAATACCTTTCTATTTTTTCTTCCATTTCTGGTTTATGCATCAAAAATATTTTTTCCATGTATCATTTGAAAAACTTAAACACTGGTAAGTTATAAAATATGTTTTCAAAACTTTCAGAATATGTACTTGCTGTAGAATTTTTCTTACTCTTCTATGTAGATGAAAACTATAAAATAATATAAAAAAAAAAACCCTACTGCTTTGAACCAGTGATACCCCGTTTAATGTTGAAATATTTCAGGGGATACAAAGGTTGTGAAAGTTTTACCCAGTGGCTTCCACTTTCCTTCTCTTCCCTGTATAGTCTTCCCACCCACTCAAGCCTATTGCAAATGTATGGTGTATGAGATTCCAGCATCTATTTTTTAATCTCATAAGCGCAGACAATGGCAAGCCTCTGCAAAATAACATTTATCAAATGGATATAAATAAAAATCAAAAGCAGTGAAGATGGGGTGGCTATAGTATTCACATATATTTTTTATCTTTTGAGGGTTCTCTCTTTTTTATTTTAAAGAGAAAAAATCACAAAATAACTACGATGAAGACAAGAACAAAACAACAAAAACAATACAGGATTTCAAAACAAGATGATAGGAATTAACCACGGTTGTTATATTATATATTGTTATCTTCAAAGAAGTTGCTCAGATTATCCGATGTAAGAATGTAAGATTGATCAGACAATTAAAGACAATAACAAGTAATAAAAAAATAGAAATGACACAGAGCTTCATTTCACAGTATGAGAGGAATTCAGCAATGGGTGTTATATCGCATACAGTTGTCTTCAAATTAGTTGTTCTGATCACCAGATATAAGCATGCAAAATTGGTCAAGAGGAAAGAAAAACATTAAGCCTTAATTGTGCCTTTCAATAAACCAATAGACATTGGCAATACACTATCTCAGCTATACTTGTATATATGTATATATATTTTTCCTTTTTAAATTTAGAGAGAAAAATATCAAAAACAAAATGACAAAAATAAAGACACAAACAAAACAACATAAAAACAACAAAAATGATATAGAATTTCAAAACAAGGTGAGAGGAAATTAGCAATGGTAATTATATTACATACTGTTATCTTAACAGTAGTTATTCAGATAACTAGATATAGGCATGTAAGATTGATCAGACAACTACACGTCAATTGTTCCTTTCAATAAACCAATAGAAATTTGTAGTACAATTATTATAACTCTGTCGTGTATATAAATATACTTACTTTTTCACTTTCTTCCTTCTTTTTTTCTCTTTTCCTTCATCCCAGTTGTTCTTTCCTATTTGAGCAGTTTCTTTCTCTTTCAAAATATCTATTGCAGTTTTCAGATTAATTTACTCTTTCAGGTTCTTATTCTATGCAAGCAGTGTCTTTATGATACTTGCATTAATTGAAAGTATTTATGGTTACATACTAAGATCAGAAATAGCAAAATAAATTCCTGAAACTTGAATAGCAATTTTTAAATCCTAAAATAATACTTAAGGACAGGAATATGGGTTTATAAATGAAATGGTTGCAGTGTTCATCACTGTAATAGCACGGATGACTAAGCAACACTTAAATGATTTGAACCCTGAGAGCAGTGAAATTAATTTTTTTGTTTTAAAGAGAAGAAAGTAAAAATAACATCAAAAGAGTTTCAATTAGGCTAGTAGGACAACAACCATAACTAATACATTGTGTATTATTGTCTACATAGTAGTCATTCAGAGAGCAAGATAGGCATGATATCTGGTCCAGACAATATTATTCCAAACCTTTCTTTACAATGAACTTAGAGTAACTAGCTGTATGCCTGTCTGTGTGCACAGATATAGTTTATCCTTTCCTCTTCATTCCTTTCCCCTTTCTCCCCATAGTTTCTCTTTTCTTTTAAAGTGTTGCTTACCAACTCACAGTATCTATTGTTCATTTTCGATGTTATTTACTCATTCAGCTTCTCACACTAGTGAGACTATGTAGTATTTGTACATGCGGGTCTCATTTATTTCACTTATGAGTATGTCTCAAGTTGCATCCATTTACCTATAAAAGTCTCGAGTTTATCCTTCTTTATGGCTAAGTAGTACTCCGTTATTTTTTACAAAAAACACATCTATTTTTATCCATTCCTCAGTTTCTGGGTGTTTGGGATGTTTCCAAGATTTAGCTATTACAAATGGTCCTGCTACAAACATAGGCACACATCTTCATTTTCGTTTTATTGATCCCCATATTTTTATGTTATTTTAAGTTATTTGATTCATTTTATCAGAAAAACCAATAACAAAAGTAACTCTTGGAAGATGGCTCATGTAGAATACATGTTTCTTAACCAAATATTGATTTTTAAATAATGCTGACAATTTAAAAAATAATTCTATAACAAATTTGTTTTTCCCAATATGTGAAGACAACAAATTCTGTCATGAATACATAGTTGTTTATTCATATATGTAGTTTTATAATTTGCAATATTTGAAAAAATATGATTAACATTATTTACATTTTCTAAGTAAGCTCTTGCATATCACTCATACAAATGTGAGCACTATTAATATAAATATTGAAGTTATCATTCAGTTCCACTCCATCTAATCAGGTTTTGACCCTTCCTTAGACTTTAGCCAGAGTAACTGCGTCACAAAAGAGCCTGAAACTCACATGAATGAACAGTTAGAATTCTTCGGTCCAGCAGCGTCCACATAGGATGCATTGGCTCAGTGACGCTAAACATCAGGCCAAAAGTCCTGTGGTTCAGAAAGAAAAGCATCCTTTTCCCTCTGCAAAGGTGAGGAAGCTTGTTACCATGATGCCGGTTGCCATGAGAGAGAATATGCCAACCCAAAGACACAGAGGTCTGCATGCACCCCATTACCTAACTGACCTCACTGAAATCCAGGCTTTCAAATACACGAAACCCAGGGTATTTCTACTACACGAGCCAAAAGCACATGTGTATTTTTAAAAACAGTTTAAGATTGCTGTGTTCTGTGTATCTGACATGCATTGAGACATATAGTTTCTAACATGGGTATGGTTACCTTATATAGTCACTCATTGTTATGATTGATATGTTGTGTCAACTTGGGGAGTCTAGAGGTTTGGTTGACTGACTCAGCAGGAAGCCAGGGTACTTACTGTATACACATCCTGAGCCTGTGGAAGAGGAGGGCATGGAGATTGTGTGAGAGCTACACGCCCCCTGGGAGGGGGTAGGCTGTTTACAATGTAAGGGAGAAAAAGAGGTTGCTTGGTGCCATTCCTCCATTTTGCTCTGGTTGTTTTGCTGTGCTCTGCCACCATGAACGTTTACCCTCTGCCTCTAAGCCAGCCAAGTATGGACTGAAACCTCCATAAACTGTAAGCTAAATAAACCCTTCCTGCCTTCATTTTGGGCATTGGATATTTTGTCTCAGCAACGAGAGTAAAGGAACCAAGATAGTCATCTATATTATTTAAAAATAACATGAAAATATAGTGGGAAAGCCATACATGATGGAGAAGTTGCTATTTTCTAGGGCAATATTCTATTTTGGGGAGCTCATTTATATGGCTAATAGAGTTCATTCATTCTGAACTAAGACATTTTTATGAACTTTCAAAAGAAAGCTATTTTCATTTTCTTCAGACTACAATGATGTGTTCCTGATATAATATAGTTCAGTGATGTGTATATTTGAGTATCTTGAGTTAAAATTCTCTGCACACATAAAGCATGGTGAAGGCACGCATTGTAAAGTGGAATGCCGTGAATCACTGCCCACGTCCTAAATGTCTTCAGGAGTGTAGCACACAAAAATTGCAGTGAACCCACCACGATGATGTTAAATGTTCTCACTAAGCATGTTTGCATTTTTAAATCATTTTGGGGGAGTCACTCTAAAATCTTACATCTCAGTTTAGTAAAATAAGGTGTGACTTCCAAAAGACATTTGCTATTTTGAATCAATAGCATACAGAAATCACACTGTTAGTTAAACTAGAAATTAGAATGAAAGTGATTTTGAAAGCCCTAGTAACTGTTCACAAGATATCAATATTGCATAGTTCTACTGGAGAAAATGAAGAAAAACTCCAAATTATGACTTGTGTTTATTAACTCATTTTGTGAGTTAATTAAATTCATGTTTATTGTGTAAATACAGTAAAATATGTCCTTCTACTAATATCTAATATGATAATGTTAATGCTAATTAATAATATTAATATCAACTTCAATGGGAGATTTTTGTAAATTTCAATACTGACTAAGCCATACTTCACACATAAAGGTTCTATGATTGAAAAAGTTCAAATGAGTATAAATTTTAAAAATCGAATTTTTCATGCACTAATCTCCTTTGAGGTAGTATTCACTAGAGATGGACATATCCAGCAAGAAGGGAGTCACATGAAGTGCTACACTGTCACTATAAGCTTATTTAAAGACGCGGTACTATTTCTGAAATTACAATATTCACAGTTGGACTGACGTCTGGGAAAATCAGAAACTTTCAAATTGCCAAGCCACCAGTTCGGCTCCTCAGTCTCTCCCAGGAGTCCGATCCTTTGGACAAACGGGGCTTCTCATCACAGGAACCAGGCACACCATCTGCTTATCCCTGAGTAGTGAGCTTATGTTCTGTGCCAACCAGCAAAAATATTTAAGTAAGACTGTGGCAATCAAAATCACTCCAGTTTTCTTGGTACTACAAATCTTGCCTTCCACAAACTGAATTCTTTCACTTGGTTTCGGAGTCCAAACCCTGAGTTTAAACATGGCATACAACGTTCTCCTCCCCAGGCTGTAAATGGCTACTAATCTGCCATCTCACCTGTTCAATACTAGTTTTACCTTCTCCTTCATCCTCTGTTATTTGTGGGACAGTCTTTTGTTCACTCATGGGGTGAGCAACATCAGGCTTTCAGAGCAAAAGAATCACATTTTAAAATATTAAGTATCACTCCAACCATGAGGCTGCTTCTAGATACATAATTTTTAAAAGCACTACCACAACGATTTCTTAGACTGAATTCACTTTTACTGTGTACGTCATAGCTTAGAACCGTGCAGCTTCCATGATCGTAAAGCCTTCTCACGGCACTCATGCTCCCTCCAGGGCACTGCTAAGCTGCAGTACCTGATCCTCTAAATTACAGATTTGGATTGAAATCTATGTTTTTCAGTCTTTACAACAAGTAAAATATTCTTGTTCTGATTGGGCTGATTATTATGCACTTTACATGCAGTGAGATATACACATGTGAACACTGCATATCATAGCAGACTGATGGTGTGGCAGGCTTAGGTATTTACTATAAAGCTCCTGTAAGCCTGAAAATACTCAGATGTAAGTTTACCCTCAATGATATTATTTTCTTTGCATTTACCCAAACAAATGATGTGATTTTCCAGAGTGCAGTACCACTTTGAGATTAGGTAATGTGACAAACCTTTGTAAAAGAAAGTTCTTTATTGAATAAGGTTAGCAAACTAATGCTGTCAGAGGTGGGATTGCACTACCTCCTGTATATGCTTGTAGTGTGATTTGGAGAAAAGATCATTTTAGAGAAGTAAAGAATAAATTGCTGTATTCTTTCTCCAAAATCCTTTTCAAAATAGATGTGACAGTTGAGTGATTACATCTCTAATGGAGACTGTGATAGAATATGTGAGATTAAAAACTCAGCAGCTTCATCTGTGAGGCACTGAACAAAAGGGGTCAACAGAAACACCAAGCCTGCGAAATCAAACCCAGATAACTAATCAACTTAACTCTGCCCTCAATATGCGGAGGTGAGGATCTGCCCCTTCCACAGCCTTTGTTGTTCAGGGGTGAAGCTCTCTACTTTGTCCTCCTGTAAAGAGCCTATCAACTTCTTCAGGAACTTTGAGCCTAAAATCAGTAACATCTGGATGTAGGAAGAAAATCTTGTAGAAGTGAAACTGGATCTTTCCTGTGATATTTCCCAAAGAACGGTTAGAGGGAAATGTGTGAGGGGTAGTGACTAATTGTTGTTTTCAATTTAGACCATGAAAGATTGCAATTATGAAATAGTAAGCACTCATACAACGTGTCACTAAAATTTGTTTACAGGTGGACATATTCCCATATACTACTTGGAATTATTTGCATTCAAATTAATACGAAGGATATATCCCATGTTGTTAAGAAAGACACCATGCATCAATTTTCCCCTGAATAAACAATTAAAAGGATTGCTCTTTTTCTAGTGCAGCTAATTAGCTATCATCCATAGAAATATTATACGTAGAAACTTTAGCCAAGAAATTTATATGCACCACAAAACTATTCTCCACAAAATAATAAATGCTATTGCGATCTGTTCACTGCAGTCAGAATTCAGGTACTTTGATATTCATTTCACTGTTCTGTTGTCAAAATATTGAAGAAGTAAAGCTGTAGTCACTTGTGTTCACATCCTCCCCTATTGCCACATGAGGTTTCTTTTAAGGTGACACCTCAAGCGTGAATGGGAATTTCTTTCACCCTTGTCTTCCGTGAGGTGCCTTTAACCAAACGTGCATACCACCTCTCGCTCTTACCTCCACAAGCATGGTACCTTCTCTGGCATTGCAGCAGTATTTTCAAATGAAGGACATTCTTCAGAGTCACAGGTAAAAGCTACTAGCTTGTTTACTTATATGCTTTAGGTGCATAAGAACTAACGCAGACCTAACAAACCAGTATGATGGATGCCCTGTGGCCCAGCATGTTTATCTGTGAACCATCTGTGGGTGAGTAGCCATGCCCTAGAGAGCAGAAATAATGATATGCTCTTTGCGAAGCTGGAGTTTTCCCGCTGCGGTTGTTTCTGCTGCCGTTGCTGCTTGTTTTCCCGCCTGAGCATCTCTTAATAACATGTGTGCCAGGCCCACTGCCTACAAAAGTAGACACCAAGGCCAGCATCCTGGAGCTAGAGTATTTATTGATGTGGTAGCTCTGGACATGCCGTGAGTTCTGGCCTGAGGCCAAAAGAGGAATCCTTTCTAGAGGGAGGTAATTTTAAAAACCAAAATGTTGCCAAGCTCTAAATCATAACTTAAAGTCCCAAATCACTGAGTAAAGCTCCACATCACTTTTCCTGCTAGCTGCTTTTTGTCATGTTTATTTATTTGTACAGGGCTCACTCGCTGGGTCTTCATAAGGAAACAGGAAAGGAGGCAAGTTCAAGCCATGCTGCAATACACAGCGAATGCTGAAGCCAGGAGCTCTCACAAGAGTGGACAGTGCCGGAATGTGGCCAGAGGCTGCCCTCCAAGTACAGCAAGTGCAGAAGGGATGTAAAACTCAAAAGAGGCAAAATCAAGAAAGACAGAATGGAATAATAGTAGCATTGACCATAACTGATGGTTTTCACCTGTGATAGCCTATGAAATAGTATGTCCAAAATGGGAAATTTTTATGAGTCTTGTCTCTCAGAATTAGAACCCAGAAGTTGGATCTTCAAACTCCTCAGCAAATGAAAAGTGGAAGGTGATGTACATTCTGCCACTCAGACACAGAAAGTGTTGGTGTAGAGTTGGCGTCTGGCCGACAGGAACCTTGTGCTGCAACTCCTATATTGTTTTTTTAAGGGGTGGATACTGGAAATCAGACCCAGGAACTTGCGCTTGCCAGGCAGGCACTGTGCCTCTGAGCTATATCCCCAGCCCTTATACTGCTAATAGAATTGGTTGCAGAGGAGTTGAAAAATATCAGGAGATTGGCAATTGCCTTACTGAGACAGGAGGGGCACAGGCTTTGGTGTCACAGAAGAGAACGGCTTCTATTTGGAGGTTGATACTGGGAAGGGCAGTACCGGAAGTTTCCTTCTGAGGGAAGTTCCCTGGTGGGACGAGGGGTGGAGCTTCTGGAGACAGAGACTGAAGTTTTCCCCTAAATACGTTCTACGGATCAAGTGCTTCCTAACTCTCTAAGTCCCAGCTTTCTAAAAATGACAGCAAAAAATTTTTTGAACATTAAGGTTGCAAAGCACACATAAGTGGGATGTAAGAAATTTCAAGGAACTTAAATTCAATTTAATGGGTGTCTGTGTGTCAGTTGGCTTCAGGGAGGTATCAGATCAGAGCCAGAGGAACCCGATGAAAAACTATGAAGAACCTGTCAAGCGTGGAGATCCAGGGCACCTGCGCAGAGCACCGAATCTGGGATGCTATATAGTTCCCAGACCCTGTAAGTGGGAACCATCAGAGAAGTGCCATTTTGGATGCTTCATTTACATCTGTCACCAAACCAAGCAATTTTTAAAAAATGAATTATGAATTTTTATTTTATTCACAAATGTAGGAGTGTTTATTTCCTTATTTTTCATCAAAAGAGTGATCTGAGAAGGCAGACTTCTTGAGCGATGTTATTCTTATAGTGGCTAGTACTCTACTTATACAAAGTGTTCTGCGATTAACTCCTCATGGAATTCACTGAAATAGAAAATTGACTCATGATATACAGAATTACACTTAAATATGTATGTCAAAGAAATACCCTCTTGTTAAGAATCTAACATCTACCTTGACACTTCTACTGATAAGGCATATTGCTGTGAAACTCCATTGAATGGAAGGCAGTTTGGGCGTGATGAACTTGAGTGAATTCTCTCTGACTTTAGTCTTTTCTTATTTTCTTATTTTTTTTATAATTATTTTGTTCAGTTTAGATATACACACTGATCACATTGATCACAGGGAATTTGTACTTCTAGATGGTATGTTTTGAGCCCTCTTTTCTTCCTGTCCCCTGCCTTCCCCCTCCCTTCAACCCATCTTACCTTGTTATTTACAAAGCTTGGTTTCCATTTTGTCTCTTTCTCATTTTCCCACTTCATCCCTTTCTCCCTCCCCCAGGCTAGTTGCCCTTTAATTTGAACAATTGCTTCCTGTTTCACAGTATCTATTAGACATTTTGGTTCTTATTTACACTTTCAGTTTCTCACACTAGAGAGACAATTTGATATTTACACATATTTGTGTGATTTAGTCCACTTAAGAGTATGATCTCCAGGTCCATCCATTTAACTATAAATGTCTCAAGTTTATCCTTCTTTACAGCTGAGAGTACACCATTGTATATTAAAAAAAACATATCTTTTCTATCCATTCATCAGTTCATGGGAATTCTGGTTTTTTTCTCAGATTTAACTATTATAAACTATGTTGCTATAGACATGGGTGCACATATATTGCTATGGTATTATGTGTTTAATACTTTTGGAAAGATACCAAGAAGAGGAATAGGTGGATCAAGTGGGACCTCTTGTCCTAGTTCCTTGAGGAATCTCCACAGTGGTTTCCACAGTGGTTGCACCAGTCTACATTCCCACCAACAGTGGAGAAGGGTTTCTTTTTACTAGCAGCCTCCCCAGCATTTGTTATTGATTTATTTCTTGAAAATAGCCATTCATTTTGTGGTAAGATGGATTCTCAGTGTTGCTTTAATTTTTATCTCTCAAATGTCCAAGGATACTGAACATTTTTTCTGCTATTTATTTGCTGTTTTTACTTCTTCACCTGAGAAGTGTATATTCATCTCAGATGCTCATTTTCAGATTGGGTCTTTAAATTGGGTGGGTGGGGTGCTGAGTTTTTTTTAACTCCTCCTATGTTCTAGATATAGTACTTTGAGGAAAAACCTGGCTAAATTTTTCCTGTTTTTTGTGTTTGCACTCTGTTCATGATTTGTTTTGCTGTCAAAAAACTTTTTAATAAGGTGAGATCCCAATTGTTGATTACTTGTGGTATTTCCCACAGTTCGGGTTTTGTTCATTAAGTTTTGCCCACACTTTTAAGAGTTCTACCAGTTCTATCTTCCAACAGAGTTAGTGTTTCTGTTTTAATATTTAGATCTTTGATCCATTTTTATTTTAGTTTAGTGCATGACGAGGGACATGGGTCTAGTTTTAGTCTTTGGATGTGGAAAGTCTATTTTTCCAGCACTATTTGTTAATGAGGCTATCTTTCTTCCAGTAAGGTTGTTTGTCCCTTTTGTCAGAGGTGAGGTGTATGAGTGTGTTTGGAGTTGTTTCTACATCTTCTGATCTGGTGCACTGATCCTCATATTTTGTTTTTTGGTTTTTTTTGTTTGGGTCAGTACCATGCTGCTATTATCATGTAGCTCTATAGTGCAATTTTAAGTCATGGATTGTGATGACCCCGACTTGCCTTTGTTGCCCAGAACTGCTATTCTAGGTCTCTTGGTTCCACACAAATTTCAAGAATGTTTTCTGTAGTTCTTTGAGGAATGCTAATGGTATTATTATTGGGGTTGTATGAAATTGCTATAATTTTGGAAGCACTTTCCGGTTTCACTATGTAGATTCTTCCTACACAAGTTCAAGGGATATCTTTCCATTTTCTAATAGCTTCTTTGATATCCTTTTTCAAAGTATTGTAGATTTAGTGTTGAAATCTTTTACTTCCTTTGTTAGATTGATTCCTAAGTATTTCTTTTTTTTGATGCTGTTGTGAAAGGGGTTGTTTCCCTACTCAGTGAGTATGTTATTTGTGCACAGGAATGCCATTGATTTTTGAGTATTGACTTTGTCTTCACTTATGTGACTGAATTTGATTATTAAATATAGAAGTCTTTCAGTGGAGTTTTTGGAGTGTTTTATGTAGAGTATCATATCATCTGCAAATAACAGTAGTTTAACTTCTTCCCTTTCTATCTTTATTCTTTTTATTTGTTTGTCTTGTCTAATTGCTCTGGCTAATGTTTCCAGAACTATTTTGAATAAGGGTGCTGGTAGTGGACATTCTTGTCTAGTTCTTGACTTTAGAGTGGAAGCTTTCAGTTTGGGCCCCTTTAGTATAATGTTCTCTGCTAGTTTGTCATAGATATCTTTTACCAGATTGAGGTAAAGATCACCCATTCCAATTTTCTTTAGGGATTTTATCATGAAGAGAAGTTGGACTTTGTCAGACACTTTTCTGCATCTATTGAGATGATCATGTGATTTTTATCTTTGACTCTGTTCATATGGTATATTACACTGATTGATTTGCATATGTTGAAACATCCTTGCATCCCTGGGATACATCTAATTGGTCACAGCATATAATCATCACCAGAATTTGCTGTTTGTCAGTTTCTTACTGAAGATTTTGGCATCTATGTTCATTAGGGAGTTTGGCCTATATTTCTATTTTTGGTTGGATCTTTCTCAGGTTTTGGTATAAGGGTAATACTTGCTTCCAGGAATGATTTCAGGAATATTGCTTCCCATTCAATTTCACTAGAGAGTTTGAAGAACAATGGCATTGGATCTTCTCTAAATTACTTTTAGAATTCAGCTGTGCATCCATCAAGATCTGGGCTTTTCTTTTTGGTAAATTTTAAATTATATTTTCAACTTCATTTACTCATATTTGGTTATTTAGAATTTTATATCTTCTTGATTCAACTTTGGCAATTCATATGTCAATATTATCCAAAAAAAGGAAAGAAAAGACTCAAATTCATGCAACTAGAAATAAAAAGGGTGAAAATTACAATGGATCCTGGGGGAATCCAGAAGATCATCAATACCTACTCTGAGAAACTTTACTAAGATGGAAGACACAGAAGAAACTGAGACAGATTCCTAGATACATATGGATCCCCCAGCTGATTTTTGCCAGGGCAGTGTAAATTCAATGTTAGACCAAGTGAGTTTCAGATGAGATGACCATCTCAAATGCCTTGTTTGCATGGAAGAGAAGCAATGTAGGAATTCCATATGCAAAAGAGTCTAGCTATTTTTCCTCACAACTGCTCTGGGTCTGCTCAAGGGCCGGCCTATGATTACTGAGAAGAGCATATTTCTCCTCTGCCTTCAACAGATGTAAAATCTCACTACATTTTTTGCATGTCAGGTGTATATCTTTGCTCAAGATCCCTAGACTCTGTAAAGAATCTTTTTAGGACACCACAGCCAGCAGTACTGAGGCAGCGGGAACAGAGCTATCAGAGGCACTTGCATGAGACCAATAGATACAGCAGCAAAATAAATACATTTCTATGTAATTAAATAGTTCTATGTAGAAAACAAAAGGTTATTCAATTAAACTATTTGAGAAAATAGGATTGATTTGTAGTTTAAATTGTTCTGGAAAGATGAATGAAAAAAATGAATCCTCCCAAATCTTAAATTCTCAGATTAAAAATATAAAATTTGTATGAACAGTATAGAGAATGTCTTACCCAGTATTCCTATGACTATGAAGAAATGTCAACATTTAATTCTATAAATTGACTGATATCAGTATATTTTTTTTTCTTAGGAGATCTCCTAAAGGAAAGTTACAGTACTATTGAGGAAGGATGTAACAGTTTTCTGTAGAATGGAGCAGTGACATATGGGAAGGGTATGATGACTAAAATTCTGCTGAATCCACAAAATTTCATTGTTCTTCCATTGCTAACCTCTATCTCTCTATATAGAAAAAGACTGTTATGCTCTGTTTTATGACCCTGTGTAAGCCTGTCTGAGACAGATACCTGACAGGGGGAACTAAATTTTTCTCATTCCCAATCACAGGATGTCCCCTCATCAGACTCATGAAGTCACACAAGTGTGATATGAGGAAGAAAATGCCAGAAGAGGAAAGATGTTTTCACATCACTAGCCAAGCTGTAAGATTCTTCTATTATGTGTAGATCTCAATACTAATCTATAAAAAAGGACACATTTGAGACATTTGTAAGAAACTGGATGCACCTAGAAAATATAATGTCAAGTTAAATAGGATGCACAAATTTCAATACAAACGGTATCTCTCATGTGAGTAAGGCAAAGTACAAGCTAAGAGAAAACTTTCAGAAGGACAGAACAAAGCAAGGGGATGGATCTCCTTCAACCGAGAAGGCCTCCAGGAGACCCAGGGCAAGAGAAAAAGGGGGAGAGAATGAGGAAATAGAGTAAAGTAAGTAGAACCGTGTACAAAGTCCTAATAACCTCACCTAGAGGGAATGTGGACTTTATAGGCCATAAACATGAACCAAGATTCACAGTACCAATGAAAACAAAAAGAGGAAAGGAGAACTAGAGAAGCAGGGAGGCAGGGAAGGAAGGAAGTTGAAAAGCAGCAAAAGCTGTGTTCTGTATGTGCACCAATAGGCCAAGATGATCGCTATACTGAAAACATGTACTAAGAAAATAAAATTTAAAAATAAAGAAGTGCCTGAGTCCAGAAAAAAAAAAAGATTTTTCTAATTGCTTGGCTGTTCAATAGTGAATTATATCTGGCAATAGACTTTTGGGGTATTAGACCCAAGAGGCAGAAATACAGTATCAAATGTGGTGGAGTTTATTCATATGAATGCAGCTACCAGATTCTAAATGCAATATGTTAACCCCAAGATCTGCAAGCCATTGACTGTAATAGTTATTTTACTGAAAATTGGACTCACCAGTGACTTTGCTAAAGAAAAGAGGGAGCTAAAAATTCCTTCACGTGATTTGCTGAATTGGAAATATTCACACAGGTATCTTATGTGTAACTTTCTCCATCAACCCAGATGTCTTATGGCCTACAGGAAGTCAGAAAAATTATTTTCATCCCAAAGACATCGAGAAATGCATCAAAACAGAAAACATCAGTTTCTTAAAATAGTATGTCAATGACGGTGCTGTAAAAGCCAAGAAAGTAGAATGATACGGTTTCCTCTGAGAAGTGCTGCTGAGAGGGAGTAGTAGATTTTCACTCCAGCAGCACGGAGCACTCAGTCACCATCACTGCAGTAAGCAGCAAGTCTCTTGGAAGTCCTCATTTGGTCATGTGTCTCTGGAACAAAGACAGATGGTCAAACATTGAACTTGTAAACTTTTTCCTTCATATAATAAAGCAAAACACAACAGAAAATAATCTTTAGAAAACTGAAATCTTACAACCAAAATACTCAGTGTTTACTTAACTTCTTGTTGTACATCATTTTGCTTAGTAACAACACAATAAACTAGAACTTGTTGCACATCTGACATAGAAAGAACTTGGAGTCACTCTCATCTTTCCAACAAAAAAGTCTAGCAACCTAGAAATCAATGATGTTTCCTAGAATTGACAGAAAATGGAGGTCGCAGGGCAAACTACCACTATAAAGTACAGAGAATCAGGTAATTAGATACAGACACAGCCAAGATCAGCTTACAGTTTACTTGGAGCAGTGCTTGCTGGGTTTATTACTGATAGGAATAATTAAAAAGTCTTTCTTAAAATGTAATTTTGATTAATTGCTGCAGGCTGATATAGATTAACTTGAGAGTAAAAAGTCCTGTGGGCACACTCTTCTGCAAGGCCTCATTATATGCATGCATTTTCCTCCTCAGAGGTCCACCATATTCTCATGGTGATACCTCTTTGGAGAAGGGAAAGCAGCCATCTTGAAAATGCTCAGAGCATTCTTCATAGCAAATGGCAGCTCTCCAAATGAAGTAAGACTTTACCAAGCTTCCTCTAACATGAAAGAGAGCATTTAGCCAACTCCATCCAAATCCCTGTGTTTTCCCCACTTACGAGGAATAAAATATTTGAGAGACTGAAATATAAAAAGAAAGATTTACTGTGACTCACAACTTACCACCTTGAGTTTATACTTTACCACCATAGCAATTAGACTCAAGTGTAACAGTGACTACACCTCCTAGTCAGATTTACATACATTTCACAATATAGGGCTCATTTACTAGTTTTTTCAGATATATGATCATGTGTGCAGGATGCATCAAAGTTTCTCATGTTAAAAAGTGAGAAAAATCTATGAGAGATAAAGCCAGCATATCATAACCAAATGAATATATAACAGAGCTTTTAAAATTATCAGACACAGAATTTAAATATGTTAGAGTTCTAAACGAAGGAATTTATGATGTTGAGGACTGCATGATAATGTGAGAGAGAAAGAAATTCTAAGTAACGCGGGGAAATGCTAGAGATAAAAAAATGGGTTAATAGGAAAAAATCATTTTAATGGCCTCACTGGGATACTAAAATTAATTAAATAAGTAACCTGTGAGCATGAAGGTATGGCAATGTGAACTTCACAAACTGAAACATAAACAGAAATAAGGAGGAGAAAAGCAGTATAGATTGTTCAGGAATTTGGGGATAGTTTCCAGATGTGCAGAACACACATGCACTGCTACATAACCAGAAGAAAGAAATCAAACAAATATGCAAAGGAAAACTGAAACAGCCATTTTCCAACACTGAAAATGGACACTAAGACTTGGGTGCAGGAAGCTCAGAGAACACAAATCAGTAAAAGCAAAAAGCAGAAAAAACCACAACAACAACAACCTTTAAAGAGGTTCAGCTGAGGATAAATAAAGTGTGTGGGGGTTAATATAGAGAGTATATGGAGGCAGGGGGAGGATAAGAGTTATGTCAAACTCATCTCAGAAAGCAAGAAAGCAAGGAGATATTAGAATTAAACAGTAAAACAATGAGGAAAATGTTCAGACATAATCATTCATTGAAATGGTGCTAAAGAGAGTGTTTGGCATAAGAAGATACTAAAGTTCTTGACATGTATACTAACAACCATAGAGGCTTAAGGAGGTAAAAAGGGAACAGCCACGCCCACTGGTAGCTTTGAAGAGGTGAGCCTCTGTCTGTCAGCAGCTGAAACCTCTAGCAGGGAGAAAATAAGTGAGAATTCGGTTCCACTGAATGGAAGCATAGACGCATCAAGCAGAACCCTCCATCAAACTGAGCTGCCTGACATTTACAGGATACTTTAGCCACAGCAGCAGAAGACATTCTTTTTAAACTGACATGATCTTTAATTCTGGGTCATGAAAGAGCCAAACAAAATCAAATTTAACATCATACAAAGTATGTACTCAGACTACAACAGATTAAACTAGAAATAAATATCAAAAAGATAGAAAATTCTAAAGCATTCGACATTACAGAACACACAACTAAATAAAACATCAGCCAAACAAAGTAAGTCTTTAGCAAAACTAAAAATATTTTTAAATGAAATACAACTTATCAAAATCTGTGGGTTGTGGCAAGAATACTGTTCAGAGAAATTTATAGCACTGAATTTCTAAACTAGAAAAGAAGAAGCATCTAAAATTAATGATCTAATTTTGCACATTGGAACGCTAGAGAAAGAAGAACTTAAACCTAAAACAAATAGAACAAAGAAATGTAGTCATCTTTCTCTATCACATCTCTGTGTTCAACCAAACACAGTTGAAAAATATTCTTAAAAACTTGAAACTGTACTAATCACTTACAGACTTTTTCTTCACATTATCCCTTAAACAGCATAGCATAACTATTATTTACACAGTATTTACATTACATTAGCCATTTTAAGTAATCTAGAAATTACTTAACATGTAGACCCGAACTGCACAGCCTGCAAATAGAACCCTTTGTGTAGGGCACGTGCAACACCACAGGATCTATACCTGACCCTCTACAGAGTTTGAAGGGTATCTGTAATACTAATTAGAGCACAGGTCAGTGAAATCTTAAAAGGAGAAAATCAGAAGAAAACCCACATGAAACCAGAAGCAGATTATTTGAAAAGAGCAATAAAATTTAACGAAGAAAAAAAAGCAAAAGCAGAAGTCATTCATATCAAAAACAAAAGAACCATCATCACTAATGAAACTTCTTTGTTTGACCAAACTTTCATCAGAACTAGTGCAATAAGACAAGAAAAATTAAAAGGATAAATATTAGCAATTAAGAAATAAAACTGTCTTTATTCACATAGGACAAGATTATAGAAAATATTTCAAAAATGGAAAAATATTCACAGATGGAATTCATAAGTAAATATAGCAATTCACAAAATACAAAGTAAAATACTTTATTAATGACTTCCGGGAAGATGGCGACCAGGTGAGCGGCAGAGGGAATCTATCCCAGAGACCGATCCTTTGTGTGTGAGAGGCCATTCCGTGGATGCAAATTCCAACTGATCGGGCTGCTCTCTGTGGCCTCAGCATTAAAGGGCAGGCTGGACAAGCCGCTCAGTGAGAAGTGGGCAGAGCCTGAGAGCTGGGCGCCCGAGGGATCGGTGCTGAGCTTGGACCGCAGCTCAGCTCAAATCGCGTATAGCCGAGAGAGTAATTGCGGCAGGACAGACGCCTCCAGCTCCTGAACCCAATCGGCTCAGAGGCGGCTGTAACCAGGATTTGTTGGAGGCAGCGGAGTAGAGGAAACTCAGAGAACGCGCTACTGGGACAGATTGCGCCAACCTGGGCAGTGGTCTGGGATTCCGCTCAAAGCCCCGCCCACGCAGCCGGCGCTGCGCGAACTGGAGCAGCTGGGATCGGCAGAATTTCTGAGTCGGGAAAAAGCTCGATCCAGGGAGATACATCTGAACGGCATTCCTGCCTGCACGATCCCAGGGTGAGTTGAGTGGGCACACTAACCGGTTTTTCATGAGTCGGGAAGGAGCTCTGCCCAGCAAGTGACATCAAAACAGCTTTAAGGACCGCGGGATCTCCCGGGTAGGAAGAGCTAGCTAGGCACCCCGACGGGATTTGTGAGGGGGGAAGGACCTCCACCCAGGGAGGAACACCTGAGTGGCCTGTCTGCAAGACCACTGGGGCGGCGAGCTGTTTATACGCCCCGGCCAGGTCTCAGGGTAGGAAGTAGAAGTGGAAATCTCAGCAGACAACTTAAGGGACATTCTCCCAAAGAGAAGGAATCATTGGAGCAGCCTCTGCAGCAGACCTTTGCCTGCTGAACTGCCTGGGGAATTTATAGCTCCACATTTTGAATCTGATACCCAAAAATGGGAAAACAGAGGAACAAAACACAGTCTCAAAACTCAACCCCACCCAGAACAAGTTTTGAATGTGAGGATACAGGGGAACCAGGAAGCCACATACCTGCAAGTTATGAAACGATTGCATCCGAAATGAAACAACTCCAACAGGCCATAAAAGAGCTTAAAGCAGAAATAAGCCACATACCC
>PVLD010008574.1:0-83025 GCA_004027595.1 Dinomys branickii
AAAGAGTAAATAAAATTGATAAACCCCTAGCCAACCTTATCAAAAAAAGAAGGGAAAGATCTCAAATTCATGCAATAAGAAATGAAAAAGAGGAAGTCACTACAGATCCAAAAGAAATACAAAAGATCATTAATACCTACTTTGAAAAGCATTTCATGTTTCTGACCTTCATAATTTTCGCCATTCTTAAGAACATGTAGTGCTATCTCCTTATGGTTTTAAATTTACTTTTACCTGATGAATAAATGGTAGTGAGGGTCTTTCTATGTCCTTATTAAAAATCTCATTCTTCTTATGTAAACCGTTCCAATTTTTCCCAGTGTTTTAATGCATCTTGACTTCTTTTAAGTTTTTAAATTCCTTTCATATTTCAGGTAAAAGTCCTTTGACCTAGTTAATGTAAATAATTTCTTCTGTTCTCTCTGTTTGCATTTTCTCTTCATTAATATTCATCTGATGAAGAGGAAGTTTTAATTGTGATAAGTTGTATTCATTATTTCACCTTTAGTTTTGGTCCTTTTGTGTCCTATCTAGGAAACCTTTGCTACCTCTAAAGAGGGCAAAGTCAGATGCTGGGTACATTGTTTAGGTTTGTGGTGCATTTTCAGTTACTCCTGCCTGCAATAACTGAGTGTTGATCTGTCTTCCCAGAACGCAAACATCCTACTGCGCCAGAACCATTTGACAAAAATGCTGTATTTTCCTTGTTGATTCCTTTGACACCTTCCTTTGACACCTTTGTTAACAATCAGTTGACCATATAGGGCATGGAGATGGGGAAAGCACATATTTATGAACTTCTGGAATCTCTTATTTTGTTGCACTGATTAAATTCTCTTCTTGTCAGTGCAACCCAGCTTTGATTTCTGTAGCTCAACGTAGCTCAGTTTGTAAATACAATCATGTGTGTCTTCTGACTTTATGCTTTAAGAAAAGTTGTAGCTCTACTTGTCCTTTGTATTTCCATATAAACTTTAGAACAATCTTATCAATTTCTAGAACAGGATAACTGGATTTGAATTGGCATTGTGATAAAATCATAGAGCAACTGAAGTACAGTGACATCTTCACCATACTAAGACTTTCTATCCATGATATACAGATATTTAACTTCTTTTAGGAGTTTGACAGCTACAAGTGTGTATTACAGTGTAGACTTAAAACACTGCCCTAAACCTCATGATTTTGGAAGGTGGTTGGACTATGAGGGTGTATAGCTGACTTGCTGTTGAGAGGTAGGATTTGGTGGACTGGATGTAGAAGGGTTTATCTCCCTTCTCAGCTCCTCGTTTGACCTGTTCCTGTCTGTCAGGAGGTGGACAGCTGTTCCTCCACCAGACCCCTGTGCCATGCCATCCTGACATGAAGACAGCTGACTTTGAACTGAATCACGAGCCACAATAAACTTCCTTCTTTTTAGTTAGTTGTATGTGTCAAGTATTTTGTACCAGTGAAAAGAAAAGTGGATAAGACAAAGTGTACAAGAATTTTACAAAACTTATCCAGAAGCATTTTATATTTATTGACATTATCTTCAGTACTATTTTAATTTCTTTCAATATCTGTTGATTTTTTTCTTACTAGTAAAATTTATTAGTTGCTTTTATATCTTAATCTTATATTCTATGATTGTAATAACTCAGCTATTAGTTCTAGTAGCTTTCTTGAAATTTAATAGGAAATATGCAATATATATGATTTTTAAAAGTCTTCCTTACTATCCATATGAATTTCTATATTTTGAATTACTGCATTGGCTAGGAACCTGGACTCCCTAGAACAATTTTGAATAAAATAGGTAAGAGTGAACCAGCTCTAATTTATAATTTTGGGGAAAAGAAATCAATTTTTTATCATTATATAAAGGGTTTTTTCATAAATGAACTTTATCAGATTGAAGTTCTTCTTAAGTTCTAGTTTGATAAGAGTTTTTATCATAAATGTATGTTGAAAAATTTCAAATGCTTTTTTCTACATCTACTGAGATAAGCACAATATTTTTTCTTTGTTCTGTTAATATGCTGAATTACAAGGATTGTTAATCAAATACTAGACAACTTTGGAATCCTAAGATATGTCTTGTTTACCATTTTTTAAATTTGTTGGATTTGATTTGCTAATATATAATTTGGTGTTTTATGTTCATGAGGACTGTTAGCTTACAAATTTTTCCTTTTTTTTTTAGAGGTCTTGGGCTGGTTTTGTTATCAGGGTAATGGTGGAATTGGTTGTAAAGTCTCCACTTCTTTTGTCATGTGTGAATCTGTTTTCACTGACTAATTTTTCTCATTTGCATGATTTATAATTTACTTCTTTAGGGGCATTACATAATTTAAATGGATATGTGGTATTTGGAACTTTGTGTTGTTCAGTTATTATTTTTATTTTATTGTTTTTATAAAAGATGGCCAGCCTTCATTATGAAAGACTGTTAAATGTCTGGTGGATTAGCCTAATTCTTTCAAAGCTTGCTTCTAAACTGTGCTTGGCTTTGCCCAGAGTCATCTGTTACAGCAGGAGTATTTTTTACACTTCTACAAAGGTACTGTTGATCAAGGTGAGCCACAAGAATCGTCAAACATGGTTGTCCAGATCACTATTTCTCCTCAGTACCGGTCTAGAATTCACACCTCCAGCTCCCAGTCACTCTGTCCCAGGTGCTTCTGCTTGACATGGAGTTTGATGCTGCATGTGGTCAGAGTTTAATACTCCGTCACCAACAGACAGTTACTAACATGCAGAGGCTTTGGCTTGTGTCTGTGTAGGTTCTTCTTGTCCACAGATTTCAGTGCCTGGGTCCCTGGCTCCAATCTGTTTCTCCCAAACACAGACTGTCAGCTTCATGTCCAGGTCCTTCTCTGTGCGACTGCTGTGGACAGTGCCATGCCAGGCAAGTTGCAGCTCTTTCCCGGCTTCTTTCTTCTCTTGCTCCCAGCACAGCCCTGCCTGAAACAGTGGCTCAGATTTCAATTGTTAATGGTAGTGTTGTGAATCTTTTCCCCATTTTTAATTGTGATCAGAAACACTGTTCTTTTATTCCTTTTTGTGGATAAATAAACCAAGGCTTACAGAAATTAGTATAATGAGAAAGGATAGGGATTTGGGCACAATTTGGGTTCTAAATTTTTCCTGTTTAGTATCTGTACGACCTTCAGTCAAGTTACTTAACCTTCCATGTTGATTTTGCTAGGCAGGCGCTTATTCCACTGAGCTATATCCCCAGCTCCTTCCATGTTGATTTTGAATGGAGAGCTGTAATTAGGAATTATCTGTTCCTATTATTGTGATGATTAACTGAGATGTTATCAGTGAAATTTCTGCACAGTGCTTGGTACACAGTAGGTACTGGGTATGGTGTTTGCTAATTAGCAATATTGCTTGTCATTATTTTGGTAGAATTTCTTTTGGATTTTTTTTCTTGGTACCAGAAATAGAACTCATGACCTTGTGCTTGCCAGGCAGGTGCTTGTGCCACCGAGCTATATCCCTGGCCCTAGAATTTCTTTTTAAAAATAAAATATGATGTAAAATAAGTCTTTTTATTTATTTCTAAACGTTAAATCTTTGGCAACCTCCAAATTATTATTGGTGATCTTGACTTTGGAAGAATTGCTGACTTCATATTCAGGAATAGAATATTGATGGCAAGACAAATGCTTTGTCTATTATTTGTTACAACAATTTTTTCTTTATAGTCTCCCGGAACGGAGAATAGGTATGTTCAAGCCCGCAGGAAACATCCTCTGTGAGCAATGACAGAGTACTCTAATTTCGTGGAATGAAAGTTGGTTGGTTTTTCTGGGAAGTTTTAGAAAGAAGTTTTGTGGATGATCCATCACTGAATCTCAGTTTGGAGCACTCAGGATGAGTTGAATTAATCACAGTGATAGGTGTTTGCGTGGCATGGTGAAGTTGGTGTTCCCTCTAGGCCCCAGTGGCAGAGACTTGGTTCCTAAGTGGTGCCATGGTAAGTGGCAGAAAGTTCTAACAGGTGGGGCATGAGGAAGGCCTGGCTTCCCTGCCCTGAAGGGAGGGGTGGCTTCACTATGCCCTTGGCCATGACGTGCAACGGGATGTACCATGACGTGCGCCATGATGTACATGGTAACGTGTGCTTTGACACAGACTGTGACCTGCACCATGATGTATGCCATGATGTGCAGCCTTGCTTCAGCCCCAGAAGTGATGGCTCAATGTGGTCCTGGCCTGGACCCTCCAAATCTGGAGCCAAATTGCATGTTTTCTCTTTCTAAATTGATTTATCTCAAGTATTTGTTGTTATGGAAAGCTAATGCACACAAACACTAATAAACAGTTTCATAATCTAGGGATTACTGGAGTGCCTCAACATCCATGGCTGATCTGTTCCAGGAGACACCAAACTTACCAAAAATGTTGTATGCTCGGGTGGTTTAAATAAAATGATGTAGGATTTGCACATAACCTACAGATATCCTTCCATACCTTTGAAGTCCTTTCTAGGTTACCCGCCAGACCTAACAATACAAAGACCATGGAAGTTGTCATTATGCTGTATGCATAGGAACAAAGACAGGAAAAGAGGGTCTGTTCAGTACAGGTGCAATGCTTTGCTTAATTATTTTCGATCTGGGGAGTGTTGAATAAAATGGACACTAAAACCTGTGGATACAGAAAGTTGACTTGTAGTCACTCAAAAGACAACTTCAAATAATAGTTTTTGCTGTAGAGTGCCATAAATTCTTGTATTTTTCTCTTTCTCTTTGTTCTTTGCAGTGCTGGGGGTCAAAGCCAGGTCCTTGTGCATTCAGGCAAGTGCTCTGCCAGTAGGTCCTATCCTTAGCCCCAAGCTCAAGTAGCTCAATAGGGAAATATCATGCTGAGGTAGTGTGGTCGTTGTTAAAGGTGTGCCTATGTCCTCACTTTTTCCTTCCAAAAATAAATATGGTAGGTAGGTTAGAAACAAAACAGACTTATCAGCCATGTGCAATGGGATATTTCAGCTGAGCAAGAGGAAATGAGACAGCTTGCCTGATGAATGATCACAGCCAGTGTGTCAGCCAGCAATACCCACTTATCCTCAGATGGCAGCACTGCAAGTTAATCAGCTCTTGTTTGTGTGGACAATGAGTAGATATAGGCTCCATTCATAGGGACCCATAGGACAAACAAACTGTGATCTGAATCCAGGCTTTCCTTCCTTTCAGTGACATTTGAACTGCATATCAGAAAGAAATTTATGATACACTGGCATTAAAATTAGACCATCTAATTCTAAAATATCTGATGAATGATGATTTTGGCTTGAAAACAAAATACCCTACATTAATGGAAGTTTAAATTGGTTAATAAAAATGCATATTTAGGATTACCTTTGAGAATGATGCTATAAAATTCCACAAATATCTCTGTAAAATCCCCAACTCCTTATTCCTTTGACCTTTCTAAGACTTACCATTGAAGTTACTGTAAAATATGTGCATTGTGTGCAGTGCTTGAACTGGGATCAATTTCTTTCTTTTGTGACAGTTTAAATGCTTTCCCACTTTCTGGTTCTTGAAGACTTTTTTCTAACAGTGCTCATGAAAGTTAGAGAAAATGGTTTTCTAGAAGCCATCTCATTTGCAGGAATTTATACTGCGGATGAAGTTGTTTGTTTGCAATTCATTCTGTGTAGGAGGGCTTTTGCTGAGTGACCCTGGGGATGTTCCAGGCCTTTGGGCCTGTTTTCCTTGTGAAAACAGATGTCCTCATGTGGCATGGACAGGCACTGTCACGCCCATTTAGCAATGTGAAGGTTAGAATGGAGTCTGAGAAGATCTACACAGTAGGGATTCAAGTTCTTTCCTTACCCTTCTTTTTTTCTTTCTTGCTTTTTCCCCCCTTTTTATTTCCTCATTCTTTTCAAAGAAAATAGAGACACTATCAGAAATGTGGATGCTTGCAAGTTGTGCCCGACGGAAAATAGCCCAAATATTGGGAAGCAAAAGTCAGACCTGGACATTTCCCAATGCATCATACGAGAAGAAATTTCTAAAGGAGGGGCAGCAGTTATACTCACATAGTTTCTAGGACAAAGACACACTGAAAATTAGTATCCCAATTATGTATTTAGGAAATGTTGGTTTTATACAAACCAGAGTTTTAGCAATGATTGCTAGAACAAGTCATTACATTTCTAAAAGAAATAAAACATCTACAGAGTTAGTATCAACCAAATAGATTAATGAGGGGTTGCCATCCTGCCCTTCACCATGAATACATTCCATAGCTTGTGAGGTGCCCTTACATCCTTGTCACACAGAGTGATTACAAATAGAGTCCAGAAAAGAAAAAGGCTAATCTCTTTCCCCTTATAGGAGCTAATGCACAGACCCTTTGTCCCTTTCTCACATATGACAGAAGCTTCTCTCAGAGTCTGATGAGTTCTCTTTTTCTAAAACACAATCCAGAGATACTTGTAATCAGGGGAAGACCACTGCCGTTTCCCAGTCGGGTTAGGATGGTTTTAGTGTAAGTACAGCAATTATTTATTAAAGTGACACATGAAAACACAAATAAAATACCTATATGTACAAAGTGGCATGGTGTGATTTCTACCTAATTCTTAATAATACACTTGCAAAGTTTCCCTGCATTAACATAGTGTAGAACAATAAATACAAACACTGGGTAATATAAAGACTCCAAGGAAGTGGGGGCATTTCCATAGATAAAGCCATCAGCCCCAGAAGCTTCAAACTTGACCCCAGCTGGGATTCAGCACTCATGAAGCCCCCAAACCCGCTCGCCTGGTAGATCTCTCAAGGGGGAGTAATACGCTTTGCGACATTGTGGGGACAGGAAAAGCCTGCTGTTCTTTTAGATTCTGTTGCTGCCTGTCATCTTGAAGCCACTTTACAGATTGATGAGGAAGAGGGGAAGTCAGGGCTGATTCCTGGAGACTCCTCCCACTGCTGGAGCAGAGAAGCTGAAGATTAAGCCTATGAGCAACAAGAACAAGACATGAGTCCAAGGAAGTGAGGAAGAAACAGGTGGGGAGTGACTGGAAGGTGGTGAACATGCTGGGGCCAGCAACAGTTTTCTCTATGCACAGTAGAGTCATGAGAATGCTTCACAGGCTCTTCAGAGTCAGTGTGCTTTCTGGAAACCCAGTCCTTGTTCCCCAGACCAGACTCCACTGACATCAGAGCCCCAGACTCTGCTGTCACCTCTGTGACTTGTCCCACTGCCAGGCTGGTGGTCATTATTATCCTGAACTCTCCCTGTGGGGCTGGGATGTGGATGGGATGGGATGCAGAAGCTTACTCGAGCCTGGTAGAGAATGATGATGTGGTGTGTTGGGAACACTGGCACCATAGTAGAGATGTGTTCTTGCCTTTTCATGGTGTATGTGGTGGAAAAGTTCCTTCAATAAGGGTGGCAACTCTGTCTCCCAGCAAGGGGGACAGCTAGATGCTGGATGCTGTGGCCTGGGGTGGCCACTGGGGTCTATGTCAAGCCTCTGACCTCCTCCAGAGCACAAGTGGCTGACATATACTCCAGGATGTGTAAGAGCAGTGTGAGTCTAGAGAGACAGTGGGCCAGGCCCTCCCTCAAGCACTAGACTCACTTCCTTGTGGGGAACAGCCCTGAAGATGAACCAGTGACTTATGGATGGCGTTCATGAACAAGGGGAGTCAGTGCTTCCTTCCAGTCCGAGACACTCTGGCAAATGAGCCCCCAACCTGCCACCCTGCTCCTCCACTGCACCTGCTGGGCCCTCTGCATGGATCTGTATCTCCAGACCAGTGCTTCCTAAGCTCTCCAGAGCCAAGCGCCTGGTGCATGTAAAGATACCTAGCCAGCCAGAAACTGATATTTCCCAATATATAATTACATGAATTGTAATGCTGCAGGATTATTTTTAGGCTTTTCATCCTGTCCTTTGTATACCACCTAGAAGCATAACTATTTATCATTTGGACATGCTGTTCCTTATGCCTACAGAATCTTCCTTTGCCTGGATTACTTTCAGAAAAATAATTCTGTAAGGCTCAGCTTACATGCCATATGTGGGAAGTTTGCCACTAAACTTCTGGGGCCATGTCTGTCTTCAGATACCATTATCTTACCTTTTACCACATTACACCAAAGTGGTTTTCCTTCGGTGTGTCCCTCTGAGGTCCAGTTCTGTGTGCTCTCTGTGGACCTGTTTGTTCAGACCACTGATTGATTGGCACCAATAAGAAAGCAATGTACTTTGCCTTCTCTATAGTTTTGCAGAGAAATTCTAGCCTGAGCTGTTTAAAGTGATAGCAGATAATATTCTCAGCTATGCTGTCCTCTTCTGTCTTTATCCTGAGAACGGATCTCAGGAAAGAGAACAGATGCACTTTTCTCCACTGGTGAGCACTAACATATATAGAAATACAAATAACAAATGCATTTCACACCTTTGATTCTAGCGGCCTTCAAAATTTATCACAAGTGATTTCAGCATGAACAGCTATTTTTAGGGTGGTGCCAGCTCTTCTGAGGAAGGAACCACTTTTGTTCTCATAGCTGAGACCAAAGAAGATTACACAGAGAAAGTGTAAGTTAAAATAATCATTATTTTACTCTAAGAAAACTATGGTCATTATGTATAACAATATGCACTGAAACGGTATATTTTCTGAAAACCCTATCCACCTTCCTATTGTTGATATAAAAGTAGCTGTGGTTCTAGAGTGCATCTGAGTTAATGAGTCAGTAACAATCATGTTCATAGAGTTTTTAAAAATGTTTTCTCATGTTTGTGCAGGACTTCAGGCTACTGTTAGATGATGCTTGCAGAAAGCAGGCCATACATTGTGTTTTGGAATTCCTGTCTGTTCTGACAAATCACATTAAGTATAATTTTCTGCATAAGGTAGATGATCAATACGTGAAACAACCAGCATTAATTCTATCTAGGGTCTTATTTTGATTGTTCCTAGTTGATTGTGTCTATGCCTGCTGTTGAAGATTCAAAGACTTCATTTCTTTCACTAAACTGTTTAAGTCTGCTGAGTGCATTCCTCCTCATTCTGCATTTCTGCATCATAACTGATTCTTACCGCACAGCTTAGAAAGTGACTACTCACTAGTTCTTCAGTTCCCGGTACAGTGGTAGAAGTACATATTTTAAGACAAATACCCAGTAGAACTGACAGATGTCAGACTTATTTCCTCCCATTACATTCTGATCTTTACTCTTTAAAACATGGTTATATAATTCCAAAATTGCACAGAGGAAAGCAAACATTATGTAGCTCTCAAAACCAAAAGGCATAAAATCAGAGGTTAAGAATAACTTTTAAAATATGAAAATGGAAGTGAATGGGGTCGGACAATGATTTATTGCGCTGAGCTTATTTGCGTTGCACTATGTCTTTTCTGTTGTACAACTTGCTCTTCTTTGCTTTCTCTTTTCTTCCACACCTGAACAGAAGATGTTTGTTTTCCTCCCAGCTGGACAATGAGCATCTACACATTGAACACTTTGGTATCCGGAAGGTTTCCCTTTACCAGACACTGGGGTGTGGAGAAACCAGAGCTGGTTCTGACCTGCTCCGGATCTCTACACCCAGCTCCCTGTCCTGGCTCCTCAGAGTGTTCAGTACAAAAGGGTGGCTGACACCCAAGGTCCTTTTTTTCTGGTCTGCCCTGAGTTTCTGGTTAAAGAGGGATGTCATGTGGATAGGATGGGAACATCTGGGCCACAGCTCCAGCCTGTCTTCTGCTACTTTGTAGGAAGCATGGTGGGCACTATTTATACAGCGAGCAACTGCTGAGTGTCCGACAGACCGCTGTTGGCAGCTTCACGTTAGGTCCCTGTGGTGGACAACAGCGGAATCCTCACTCAGGGCCACTTTCCTCAGAGAGAAAACCACTGTGGCGAGGTCAGTTTGTGGCATGCAAGTACTGACTGGTTCTTGTTTTCTACCATCTGTTTCAAAGGAGAAATTCTTTTGTAGGTTCTATGAAGTATCACACATTATTTGTAAAAGCATTTGATCAATGTATCTTAGAGTAACATCAGAAGAAAATTTCCCAACTCAGCTCTAGGAAAGAAAAAGATAATTCTATACAGAATGATTCCAGTGCAGGCTTGAAACTGACCCAAGCTGTTTCATTGAAGCACTGGCTCTGGGTCAAGACATGGGATGATAATGTTGATTGTAACCAAGCTTCTGAAATACATTGATCATTGATTAGCAATTATTATGAAAAGGTTGATCCTTTCATCTTGTTGATACCTGGAGGTTATAAGCAGAAAGATGCCTCTGTGATCAGCTGGGTTGGAGATGTCCCAACTAAGACTGCATCTTTGGTCACTTTCCTCATGGTGTTTTGGGACAAGTCCATGGTTCCTGAACCCACAGAGAAAGTATATCCTGGCATAGTCCATAAGGAAGCAGGCCGGACTTTCCACCCAACTCCTCTGGGCCCTACCCTGAGCCAACCTGGGGCTGTGGTGCGTAGCCTTACTTTCTAGCTTTTGTACTATATCCTTTTCTTACAATAAACTAAAAATTTGCAAGCTTTGTCATTTGGGTCCTACAAGTCATCATTAACTATAGGACCTTGTCTAACTAACTGGCAGTGCTGGTGTGTGTTTATTGACCCCGGCAGCCTACACTTACAAGGAACAGGAAAGCAACTCATGTCATTCTTTAGACAGGCAGGGCAAGTGAAAGAATTTTCTACAACCTTAAACATTTATTCTCTGGCAACTGTTCATAGATCTTGTTTTTAGATAGACAGTGATTTCTCTGACACTAACCATTATCTTCTCAAGTCTTAAAAATTATTAAAATAATCTAAGGTGCAACTGGCTAAGAAAACAGATATGAGTGACAATTTCAGAGTGGAGTGAGGATACTTACGTATTCATTGCCCGGTGTAGGCGGATTCTTCACATGCTCAGTTCTTGGTCTTCTCTGCCACACAGCGCTCACCTAAGGACAGAGAGAGGCTTTGGTCTAGAGACTCAGAGGGTGGCTGAGGAGGAAAATCATGGTTCTTCATTTAGTTTTTTGTTTGCCAAGGATGGTCAAATTCTGCAATACAGTCATTAGAGCTACAATTTGCTTCTTGTTATAATCTGGAAATTCGTCACCCAGATGCATGTTCTTTCTCTGGCCCACAGCCTCTTCTCTGCAGAACTGATGCTAAGTTAGCCCTGGGAGGTGGGGGAAGTGACAGCAGAGACGCCCTGGGGAACAAGTCATTGACTTTTGCTCGGGGCATGAGTTGGCGCCACCAAAGCAAATGTGTGTCCTATGTGTAAAGTGCATTGGAGTCAGGAATACATTTGAGAGCTCTTCTGTTAAATCATCAATGAGAGCTCTGGGAAATAAGCTACAGACCAACATGGATGCTTCAGGGACTACAGGGCAGCACAAACTATAGCCACATTCTGTCACCCAGCACAAAGATGAATCTCCTGCCCTAGGATGACAGAAACTACAAACCCCTCTACTGTCTCTGTCCCACTAAGTGTGTGACCAGAATGTTTCCTCCCCTCCTTCAGCAAGACTAGGCCTTAACACCAGCCCTGTCGTGTAAAAACAACATTGGTCAAGAGCTCTAGGTTTTGGAATCCAGGTCATCATAAGCTCCAGCTTTTATCTGCTCATGCCTGCACAGTCTGTCTTCTTTGGACCCTGTGGATTCTACTGGTCATGTGCAGAATCACAGCAGAGATAGAGAGTGTCAGAGCCCTATGAGGACAAGCAGGACACCTTGTCCTGTGCTTCCTAGGTCCCAGCTCTGAGAAATGCTGAACATGGCCTGGTGATTCTCCCAGCCCTGTTGCATCACAGCCTCTGTTCACTGTTGTTGATTTGCCACAGGAAAAGCATTGCTGGGGACCCCAGGCTGAAGTGCAGGTGGAGAAGTAAGCAGAATGAGCTTCCATTCATGCCTGATGTCTGCCTGGAACCATGCAAAGCAAGTCATGATAATGGGAAAATTATTATGGTTCCTAATTCCTCCCTCAAGTTCTCCCTGACCAGGAGTGGATAAATTAAGAGAGATGCAGTAGCAGGATGTTCTCAGCTGTAGTTGTTGTAATAATGATATCTATTGCAACATCAGGTGAAACACATGCAATCTGGCGAAAGCAACCTAAAGAAAATATACCAAATGTCAACAGTAATTGTGTCCAGGTCGTTTCATGGGTAATCTAAAAATTCTTTTGTTTTCTCTATTTTTTCTATGTTCAACCATGCATAATGTGTTTGACTATTAAAATGGTATTTTCTTTAAGTCATAAAGAAATAGTATGTCTCAGTAATGCGCATGAATTTGCCAAATTAGGACCAAGTCAAGGGAAGGGAAGCCCAGTGACAGCAGGGCAGCAAGGAGGCCTGAGCTACCCCAGACATGGCTGTGTGGATGGATGGCTTTGTCAGTCTGCATGTACTTTGCTCACTTTCACTTTTGTTCATTCTTTTAAAATAAGCTTTTTTTTTTTTTTGTAAAAATAAGTACTCAGGAAAGAATAATTACCCTACTATACAAGCTGGTGTTCTAGTGACCCCCTAAAAGCGGTGATCACCTGGATGATTGATGATTAATGGGGCAGGTGGGTGAGATGGTGCGGGGCAGAGACATCCCTTCCTCCTCAGGGGGCCAGAGTCCATGGGGAGGGTGAAACCTGGGGAGTCTGTAGCAGGAAATGCTTCCCAACGGACATGGTGTGGAAGGCTGCTACACACGTGTGCTGAGGACTTGACTTAATTCCGGGAGACAGGAATTCAGAATCCACCACAGGTCTCTATGCAGAGGGACGGAGTGACAAGTTTAGATCTGCATGCTGTTGTTTCAATGGTTCAAAATCAAGCAATTTTTGAAACATTTTTCAGTGGCATGGTGTTCTCTTTCTTCTTTTGTGTAATTACGTATTTTTGAGTAGTTGTCTTTGTAATTTTATAGCCTGTATTAAAAGTGAGATAATATACATGAACTTTCTGATATGTAGGGTAAGAACTCTTTAAGATGCCTCTTGTTACTCATATAGTCTGTAGTCAACAAAGGTGGCATTCAACTTGGCAAGATGTCTTAATAAAGCCAGGTGGCATCATCCAGGTTTCTTGAAGCACTCTCTTGACCTGCCATGTTCAGCACACTCATTTCCATGAAACTGTGTTCTTACTACACTCTTGTGGGCTTTCTCTTGGGCACTATAGAAGCTCAGATCATGTCTGGGCTACATTTGCAACAAAAAGAACCCGTCGAAAGCAGGCAAGGAGTACGTCTAGATGGGCAGTGGGACCTCAGTGGAGGAGGAGGACTCTGGGTCAAGGAACCCTCCCTCTGGAGAGAGGACTAAACCTGACCTTGCCTCCCGAGGGCTGCAAGAAATCCAGATGATTTCACATCCGCTGTCATTCTCAAGACCCAGCCTCTGCAGAGGTCTCTTTCCTCGGAAACACTGTTTATTGCCCACTACAATGAAACAATTCATTTCAAGACAAAAGTCTAGTTTCTACACTGAAGTAAATGACTATTCCAGAGAGTTGTGACTGCAGAAAGCCCATCCATCTTGGGGCTACTGACTTACACACATTCACTGACACTATTTTTCTTAGATTGCAACCAAATAAGATAAATTGAAACACTCACTGATTCAGATTGCTCAGATACTTGTTCTATCAAATTGTTTCTGTATTTTAAAAAATGTAAAATGTATTTGTATAGGCAATAGTAGAAAAACTGGACTAAACCTGTGAACTTAAGTGAAACCTAATCCTTTCAGATTTTGTTCTAGTTATACTTTAGGAAAAATATCAGTCTTGGCCCTGATAAACCTGAATGAAAATAATTTTAACAATGTGACATCTGTTAAGTGAGCATAATTTTATAAGCAAAACACATTTGAATGAATTTTGAATGGGAGCAGGAAAAGCTAGGTTTGAAAATATTAAGAGGCCATGCAGTCCTGTTAACAGTAGACTTTAGTAAGCATTATGGTGGTCCCAGTGCCATTTGGTTATTGTTATGCTTGAGATTATTAATTCTTGGCTATTGAAATCTGCTCTGAATTATCGTCTTCAGCTTTGCTGTATCACCATGTAGTTTTCATGGTAATCACCTTGTAAACATTTCTTAGAGGTTTTTTTTTGAATTTGGCAGAAACAAAAGTACCAGAGAATCTGTCTTGTTGTTTCTCTGATATTTTCTCCTTAGACCTGTGAATAGGAAGGACAGGAAGCTTGGAGGGCTGAGGCTCTATCAAGATCTCATCCTGGTCCATCTTGGTGGGAGCCATTACTGAAGAGTCTGCAGTGTATTTTGCAATCAAAAGCTATGTGAGGATCAATGGGAGCTTTGCCTGAAGGAAGCCATGATTCCAGTGTGTTGTGTGACTTCCTAGCAGTGAGTAGAAGACAGCAGGTGGCCCCCAGTGCAGCCCCTTCTCAGGAGAGCTTTCACAAGAACCCTGAAGGAGCCAAGGGCTCAGGCTTGTAGGTGACAAGCAGGTGCTGCATGAGGACTGAGCCCAGTTCCTCCAGAGTCACGGAGGTCAGCCACTGTGGGCTGGTGGACTGCTTCCTGCCCTCTTCCGCTTGGGAGGAGAAGTGGTCACTTCGTCAGGGTAATGAGGATCTGGGGGAGCCTGGATCCTGAGGGTTTTACACATGTGTGCCAGCAGCATGGCTCACTGTGACCATCTTCCCCATGAGCCTCAGCTCTGGGCTCTGTGGGGAGGCTCCAGGTGGTTTTCCAGAAGGAGCACCTGCCTGCTTGTCCTGGGACACCAGTGCTGGGTGTCTTGCTTCTAATCTGGATAATACTTATAGCTTTTTGTTTCACATAACTGCTTTTAGCTATAAGAATTATTATAGTGCAGTTTGTCACCCTTTAGCTCTCACTTTATACAACCCTTTGGGGGACCAGTTTGCATAAGTAAAATCTGGCTGGACTGAATGTTATGAACGTATCAATGTAATTGGATATTAGACCTAGAGCTACCTGGTTTATTTTGTAAAATTTATAGGTGCTTTAAATTTATTTCTTTTGTGATATCAATGTTTTAAATATCTGGTATACTCAAAACAAGAAAAATAATCTGTTGTTTTTATTTTTAAAACCTCTTTGGTATCTTTTTTATTGTTCTTGATACAATTATAACTCATAATAATCATAACTGTACTTTGAAAGGCTTTTATATTTTAAAACAAATAAATATAAAACACAAATTAGGAAAAACGCAGATTTTAGCAATGGGAAATCATGATCATCTTTATGGAGAAGCTCAATTAAAATTGTATGAATGATATGGAACATGACTTCCACTTTAATGGACTAATAATGTGATATAATAAATACTTCTGGTTCCAGCTGACTGTATACAGCCATTACCAAAAATGAAACAAAGCAACAGTGGTACTGAAAAGTCTATCAGCAAATCTAGCATTCTTTCTGCTACCCCTCCAGAGCGAGAAGTGTGTCCAGCACTACCTGTTCCTTAGAACCTAGCTGTAGCCCAAACAAAAGCAACATTGAAAGGCCAGATAACCTAATGGCTTTATAAAATGCTATTTGTAGGGTTCCTATTTCTTTCATGCAAAATCTGTCTATTTTTTGAGAGTTACTAACTGACTATTTCTAAAGAAGCTACGCTGTTTGGTTATATTTCACGTGACAAATTCAAGGCTATAGTTAGATTTTAAAATAACCATTTTCCATCTAAACAACTGTCTTGGAACTCACCAGACTCATGAGAAATTGTTTTGACAGTAAGCAGCTTCACACTCTCCTTGTTGGACTGTGGTCTGTTTGAAATGGAAAATAGCATTAGCACACAGCATTAGTAGGGGGTCCATTTCTTCACATGCAAACCTGCATGCACTGTTTGCATTTTCCTCTTCTGGAATCAGAGCAATAAAGCCTCTCACTCCACTGCAGTGGTGCCAAAGCTAACTCTGACATCAGTATGGCAGTGGGGGACGCTGTCACAGGGCCACCTCGAAAGTGTCTCCAGCTCTGAATTATGAGCAGGAGACACGGAAATGCTCATAAGCCTGTGGGGTCAGGCTGGGCTCTGGGGCTCTTCCTGTTCACTTGTCCCGGACCTGCAGTACAGTGCCCGACCTGTCTATCAACTAGGAGTTCCCGCTTCACTGTTCCCACAGCCAGCCAGTTTCCAGCCCTTGGTCCCTTGCTGGGACATCCTAAGAGCTCCCATTTCTAATTCAGAGTGGTAGGTGCTTGACGGTTGTAATTTCTAACATTCACAACTTGATAAGATACAAAACCACTTATATAAATGCAGACCACAAATGTAGGTCAATAAAGATTTAACCACAGCACTTGTTTTTGACATGCAAACATTGATGACACTCTTCATGGCACTTGGTGGTAACAGTTGCTTGGGTTGCTCACGGCTCTTGGTCTGCTTTTGTAAAGCCTAAGTAGAAACCATCTGCTGTTCAGGTAGAACCACTCAGAGCAGCTTGAGGACAGGCGTGACTTTTCCTAACTGCAATAATTGTGCTGGAAATGTCATGGGGAAGACTATTTTAAAACCCCAGGCATGTGTTCTATGGTAGTTCCTTTCTTAGTTTATGTTCCATTTTAATTTTCCCCCTCATCTTACCACTTTATCTACACCTGAGAGCAATCTTCTTCTTTAGTTGTTCGGATTTCTCTGTTCAGTACTGAGAACTCTTAGAAATAGCCAAACCCCTGACAAACAGCCTCATATTCCTTTTCTCTCCCTCCCTTCTCTTCCTTCTTTCCCTTCCCCCATTTGTCTCTCACCTTTCTTTCAAAAACAACACAAAGGATAACTACAGAATTAAAAATTTTTCTTTATGTAAACTGTGAAGTCAGAGTGCTTATGAAAAAAGAAATGCCTTACTTACTGATCACTTCCGTTTTCCGGAGCACCTAGAAGAGGAGGTGGTGGTTATGAGAATTGCAGGGAGCTCAGGAGCTAGAAGCCTAGCTCACCTCTCTGCTGAAAGTCTTCTCACAGCAGTTTTAGTTTTCCTGTTCTCCCACAAGAATCCTGTTTTCCTTTATACACTGCTCTTTCTCAGCACACAAATAAATAGTTGATGTGAGTGGTGAATGTGGTGTAGATATTATTTCTAATTGCATTTTAATATCACTGATTCAGCTTCCTAAAAGCATCTTGTAAAGTATCACTGAGGTTAGGAGATGTGACAAAAAATAGGTAAATGTTTTAATTGAAATAAAAATTATTACAGTGAAAGACATCTGGTCCTTAATCCCACTCAAAATAACGCCCCCCAACACACTTCTATCTGCAGCAGCTGTGGGAGTCCCCACTCCTGAGTATCCCAGTGCTGTCCTGGATGCCTTGATGTCCTGAACTGATTCAAAATATTTACCTTTCATGAGCTACATTTTGGGGCGGGGGCATTTCAGAGGCAGAAATCGCACTACGCCAGCTCTGGTGAATACTGTGGATGAGGACACACCATTGTATGTTTATAAACCTACCTCTCCATTGGATGGAAGCAGGAAGCCACAGTCACACATCCTAAAGACACTCATGAAAGGGCTTCAGAAAGTGGCAAGAACCATGGGATACATGTGTTTGAAGTGAGGGAAAGGGTTCTGAAGGGGATTCATGATAATGTGCCTTTTACCATAATAAAATTGTAAAATTTAAACCTTCATCATATATTTTGATCCTACTGTGTGCTGACTGAAACTACTCATGCACGTAACCTGCCAGGCTGCTTCTCACGTGTCTGCGAGGAAATGCTTGGATTCAGAGTGAGGACCCAGGATGGCTCAATCTGCACACAGTCTGGCCTCTCTGCAGTGGGTTTTGATGGGTAAGCACTGCCTTGGGTTAACTGAGGACTGTGATAAAGTGTCTATTGTGAGGCTCCTGAGAGCATCTGTCCTCCACAACTCCAGTCTCTTGGGTCAAATTAGATCTTGTCACTGGAATGTGCCCTTTGAATATAACTCTCCCAGCTTTGACCATTCTTGACATTTAATTGCACTAATATTTTGTATGCTTCTATTTTTGTCACACTGATTGAGACACTCAGTCTTCACTCTTAATCCTTAGGAGTTAAACCATGACACCACATGCTGATTAAAGGGGTTCTAGCCTTGTCTTCGATTCATCAGTAGGGGTTGAGCTTTTTAAAAGTTCCTGTATGTGTCAAATATAATACCACTGGTGATGCTCATGGCCTGTTTCAGAATGGGCTGGCAGGTTGGCATTCCTGTTGTAATGTTTTCCCTTAGGGTCCTGTAATAACGGGGTCCTCAGCAGACTGGCAATGTCACGGATCACTGGCAGCACACCCACACAACATGCTTGCTCAGGGTGAAGTTCAGCCCACCATCACTGTTATCCAGATAAATTTAATTTCAAACTGAAATCTCAGAGTCACATTACCTTCCAGAGAGCAGAGTGGGTTTACTAATTTTCTGAACTTAATGAAGCCTCACCCACAATTTGAAGAGTGATTAACTGCGGGTGTTTAATGGTGCTAATTTAATGATATCAATGTTATAAATTCAGTTTGGAAAACAAAGTTAACAGTAATCAAATAAATTTGGCTAATTATATAATTTCCAAACTTGTTCTTAAAGCACTATATGTCTTAAGAATAACTCTCCATAGTGCTAGGAATTTCATATACCCATAGAGTCCACTTTAATAGAAAATGCCAACTTTTCAAACAACACATTTTTGAATTTCCTTTTGCAAAGTAATTTTTCAAGACAGGAATTTTTACAAACAGATTTAGCATATTAATTTTTACCTATCCTATATACTCATCACCCACCATTTCAGTTTGGATGGTTGATTTTTTCATTTAAAAAGATTTGTGCTTTAAAATCTTAGAAAAATTAATGTGATTTATAAAACTGCTATTTCCTATCTGAAAACTGGGTAAGAAAATACATTTCAGACATTAGTAAGAAGAGTCCTCATGCCCTCCCACAGGAGAGGGCACATTGTTTTCCTATATTCTCCCTGGAGCTAAATGAACACTGCTGCTTGGGCCTGACTTCTTCCACACTGTCGAGATCAAGTGCGAAGGGTTTGTGAGACCTGGCATTGCTGGTCCGGCCACTGTCATTGGTGCCCCCCAGCTCACTGTCCACAAAGCAAGTGAAGCACGGTGCAGCTGAGGTGCCTTATTAAAATATGTGTGTTTTTACCTTTATGAGACTTAGGCAGAATTTTGTTAGTCAAATATTTAGAATCAAACTGGGGAAAGGGAAGATGCTATTACTCTGGACACTGACACACAGAGCAAGGGCTTGCTAGATATGAGGTGCAGTGCAGTGTTGGTAACATTTGGGCAGGGCTGGGAGGGACCACAAGGGAGCCCCACATAAAGAAGTAACTATACTATAGTAATATTTAAATTATATCACTTTTTTCCCTGTACTGAGGAATGAACCCAGGGCCTTAGCACTGAGCTACATGTCCAGTCCATTAAAAATTTATTCTGAGACAGGGTGTGGGTAAGTCATTAAGTGGAGGAGCTTGAACTTTCCATCCTCCTGCCTCACCCTTCTAGACGGCTGGGATTATAAGCCTGTGCCATCACGAGATTTTGCATGATTGAAACTGAAGGGACCATCCCTCCTGCTTGAAGTAGTGGTATGTTATAAAAAGATACAGTAAATTGGCAGAAGAGCTGGAACAGATAGGGTGAGGTGGGGGTAGGTTATAGAAGGTGAGAGGTAGGCTGGACATCCAGGAAGGGACTGTGGGGCAGTGACAGGAACCATGGCACAACATGGTGCCACCAGGGCAGCTATGGCTTGGGAGACCTGCCTGGAGTGGAGGTGGCACAGATCTTCCTATAGCAGAGGGGCCACGGGCTGAGCTGCGGGCCAAGGAGATTCAGGCACAGCCCTGAACAAAGTGGAGCCAAGTTACCCAAAAGAGAAAAAATGACGGAATAAAGGCGGAGAGAGACAGGAATGCAGTCAAGAGTTTGATTGATAATAATGTACGATAATAATGCATGGACACTGGTGCATTAATTGTGACCAACACAGTATAGTAACTTCAGCTAAGAACAGGGAAGTTAGGCATATGGTATATAAAAGTGCTCCTTGTCTTTGCAAATTATCCATAAATTAGATCTATTCTAAATCTAAAGAATATTCGGAATTGAATCTATTTTAAATAGAAAATTTATTTAAACATAGAAAAACTATAGCCCAATCATGGAAGATGCCTTCACCAGAAGGAAGCTGAGCCATTAAGGTGGGAAGCTGAGGCCCAGGGCAGCTCTAGCCTCAGGCTAGAGGGAGTGCTTAGCAACCACCTCCTACGCTGTTGTGTGGAAATGGCATACAAACCTCCCTGACAGACCAGGCATGCCACTTAAGGCCCGCTATCTACCACATTCCCTTTGCCACCCACAAGGTGCCTACTTCATTAGCAAATATTCCCTCATGCTTATTATCTACCCGGAGTAGTTACATGCACCAGCATTCACTGGCTTAACCCTGCCTTCTCCTTCTGTCTTTATGGTTGAGCTACTAATGCCATTTATTTTTCTCCGTGGAACCACTCTCTCCCTTTAAGTGTGTAAGTTCAAGTTTAGTCTGAGCAGAGATCCATTCTCCTTTTAGGAAAATAACGAAATAAAACAGTCACCTACCTGGGTCTTTCTTCCAGCACATTTGATACAAACCCACCAGAACAAATACTAACAGGGTTATGACAATCAAAACTATGACCACCGGCAAAATGATACCTAGGAAATATGGAGACAGTGGTGATTAGCATGATGGCTGGATTTCACGCAGATAGACTCTGAGAGAAAGCTTGCTTGCTTTCTGCTTTGAACATGATTGTAATTATTATATTTTAGGTGAAGCAAGTTGATCTGACTTATGGGTTTTGCTCTTGTGCCATTTCTGAGGTGTCCACTTGATGTCAGTCTTGCAGCCTTTCTGAACCGACTTCCACCCTAAGAACGCCTTCTCCCTGGGCCTGAGGAGGAGAGGAAGGCTAGCGAGGCAAGGACATCCCCAGATGACAGCGAAGCCGCACTCACACGTGGTGCTCGGCGGGACTCCATGTGAAGTCACTGGAAGAGAAGCTCAGCCCGCTCAGCACTGCTCTAGTCCTAATGCGGGCTTTCCAAGACACTCACAAGCGTCTTTTCTGTGACACTATTTTAAAACTAGAAGAGGAATAACATGACATAAGTAGATAAAGTTCCCACAGACTGAACAACACGGTTCAAGAGGGGTGTGTGTGCCTGCTCAGGGTACTGCTGTGATTAACTTACAGTAATTTGCTTCTGTTTTTACTAAGAGAAGGTTTCTATTTTTTTAAACAGATTTCTTTCTTCTCTGCTAGCCATTTCTCAGCTTGACTATGTCTGAGTATAGCAGAGAGGCCGTGATGGGCACAGAGCATGGAGACAGGAGACCATGCCATGCTTGGTTAGTGTCACCTCTGAGTGCATCCATTTCTATGCTTACCAAGGGGAGAGAGGGGGTCTCCAGTCAGCGTGGATGGTCTGCATCTCCACAGTCAGGTCAGATACTTGTCCTAAGTGCATGTGCTGATTTCACACCCAGCCTTGGGTGAGGTCGTGGGTCCCTCCCCAGGTGGAGACCCCTGAACCATCAGGTCAGTAATTCCTGTGCTAATTTATTTAACAAGACAGCTTTGCTCAAATCCAAGATTATCTTTATGACTGCAGCTTCATCTATACCCATCTGGTTCTCAGTTGGTAAGCAAACGGAATGTTCTGTCCTCGTCCTAGCATGTGTGTATGTGTCATGTAACACTGCTGCAGCTGAAATACACTTTTTCTTAAAGGGCATTGTTAAGGTAAAGATGTCAAGGGGAAAGAACCCATTTTTGTGTACCTTATTTATTTAAGATATTTAATGGCCAAATAAAGATGAAATGTTTGCAAGGCATGCAACATGATGGTTTGGCACAGTTCATTTGTAGAGGAGCCTCTATATGTGCACTTTGGCTTTTCTGAAACTAGTGCTGTCAATCATCCTTGGCCCTTGGTGGTAATTGCTTAGCATAAATGCAAGAGGAAAAAAATCACCAAGATGTATTAATTAAAATGAGATTCACAGGAAATTCTCCAAGCAGGAGGCTGTTACATAGGATTAGGATGGAGCTGCAGGCTCAGTACACTAGAGATAAGGCATCCTCTAATCCTTTCCTTCACTGCCGTGTCCCAAATCTCTACTCTAGTCCCTTGCCAGAGCTACCGCCAGCAATGGAGATAGGTTTGTTACTCACTGGAATAAGAGGGGCTGGGTGCAAAAGAACTTGGACTTTTTTCATCTTCCATGCCTGTTATTTTAAAAAGAAACAAAGAAGTCACCTTTGGTTATTATGGACCAGTCCCCACACTTCTTGGTCTACCTCTGTGGGAATAAGATGTCTGTGACCTATAGGTTTGATGTGTCAAGTGCAAGCATTTATTCTGAAAGAGGTCTGCTTTGAAAGTGGAGCTGGGCAGGATTTCCTGGAGGAGGGTAGTACAAGTCTCCACTGAGATGTAGAGATCGTACCTTGAAACTGTGAGATGTTCTCTGACGTTAATGTGGAGGGTACCACAGTGGCTTCAGAAGGTGATGGATCTCGTTGCTGGGTGCTAACTATAGAAAAATCACAAATTCAGAGTCAGACTTTGGAATTAAATCTTCAGGTTGGACTATTTTTTTGGACATTCAAGCAGTTTGTTTTTCTAAAGACCTGGGAAAACTGTGCATTGTTGAATAAGGGTAGCAATAAACTGTTAGCACACTTATACCTTGTGGAAAGTTGGTTCAACCTGAAATCACATGACCTACATATCAGCTTTATATCTTCATGAAGTGGCCAAGAAAACCCACAACTCATTGCTTACAGTCAGGATAGCCTAAATGAGTTTTTTTTGTGAGATGCAAATTTATGCAAAAAACCATTGAAATGTCACATGTTATAACTTTGGGAGAGAACGTTTTTCTCCTTTGCACATACTTAGAATGGGCATGCATGCAGCGTACTTGGGATTTTGTAGTATTTTCAGTGAGTGAATAGAAAAGTTTGCATTGGAGTTTTGTTCGAATGCTTGCAGGCAAATTGAAGACTCCTTCACTTTCACACTTACAGCTGGCAGCGATGTCCATGATGTGCTTCGTCTAGAATAACTGCTGTGTGGCTTTGTTTGCACAATGCCCCATACTTTTTTTTCCACAAGGAAAATATTACTAACATTTTATTAACAGTATTATTTATTTAACATTTGCTATCTTCAATCGGAGGAAGTAACTAGACATTACTAATAAGAGTTTGTTATTCAAACTTACACATCTCAGTAAGTTTAAAGGAAATGCAAGGAATTTAATGTTTTACAAGATGATAGCACTTTAACTTGTGTGCTTGTGAATTGGGAATAAAATGTAATATGTATTTAGAAATTTGGGGGAGTGCATTCTTCGTGTTGTGAAGTGTTTGATGGTATCACGCCTGCTTACCTCAGCTTAGGCTCTGCACTGTGAGCTCCTCAAGAGCGTGGCTCTCCCTGTCCCCCCTCACAGCCCTGGCCATGGCTGGTATGCAGGACAGGAAGCTACCTGCTCCGTGGGGCTGAGAATCATTGCCTCTTAGGAGTGTCAAGGCCAAATTTAATTGCACCAAAGAAACTGATATTTCCAAGACTGCCTAGGCCCCTTCCTTCCTCGCCACCCACAGCCCCGCACACTCCTCTGCAAGCTCATGCATTTCTGACATCTGTGGGGGAAGAATAATGTTTAGCGTCTGTGCCGTTCTCACCATGTGAGAGATCTGTGGGAGGAAGCTCGATTTATGCCCATAAGAACAAAAGAAAATGTCAGGCTAGCGCACTCAGCAAGCAGAGAAAGGAGTATGAACTGGAAGAGTGGGAATGAGCTGAAACCCTAGCACTTTTAGTTGCTTTTCCATGGCAAGTGCTCTAGTATGGATGTGCACTCCCTCAGTTATGCTGGCAGAGGACAGAGTGGCTGGCTAAATAATCAGTGGACTCAATTTTCAGGATTCTACCTGCTGCTTATTACTTTCTCCATGGTAGCCCCAGACTGAGCACAACCTCTTTGGCTCAGATGAAACTCTAATCTGCCTGCTGCAACATGTTGACTGTTTATTCATCAGTCACTGCTGAAGGCCCATGGATCAACAACAGTCAACCCTTCCCAGTGCAATGATTTAGTGAGCTTTGGGGGCTTCTGGTGATGGCAGGTGAGAGAAAGGAAGAAACTTTCGAAAAGAAACTTTCAATGTTTTGTTTTTCTTTTAACTACAGGCCTCAGTTAGCAAATCATTTCTGAATTCAACATACACACATTTTCCCTTGATTATGTTTAATATCATATGCTGTTGCCTGTTCATTTTCTTTCATTTTTACAATACTGGTCATGACTTCTCTTAGTTACCCACAACTTGAGAAGCCCTATCTTTTACAGGATTATATTGTTGAAACAGTGGTACTTGGGTTGCTTCACAAATTGTGAGCCTGAAGTTACTTATTCTGTGACTATGATGGAGAAATTCATGTGGTCTGATGATCTGTGTATATGTCCAATATATATCCTAGTTATTCTGACAAACTGAAATTATGACCCCTAGAAGGATTTCATGTTAACCCAGTACTAACGTTAAACCCATAAGCTTGACTGAGTTATCAGATAATTAGTTTGCAAATTAGAAAGAAGGAATTAAGAGGCAGGCACATACGATATACAGATATCAGTGGGAGATTAGTGGAGGGGATGTGCAGAGTAACACTCAGGTATGAGACCGGAACAAATACATTTCACTTTACTGCCCTATGCTGCCTGCTCTTCTTTTCAATAGGGAGGCATTTCAGGTGCCTGTCCTGAGGGCACAACTCCATTGCATGGAGCAATTATTAATTGTTTTAAATGGTCTACAAATAATTGGAATGGTCTCATGGCAACTTGATGGGTTCATGTTGCATTTCTACAGAGAACTTTTCAATATTGACACAATAAATTCTTTTCTGCTCTTTAAAACACGTTAATTATGTGGCTTTTAAAAGAGCACACTCCATTGGGTTTGCTATAGCTGACTTCTCAGGCTCCTAGATTGACTCCTTGCCGTCTACCTCAATTACACCCTCGAAGGGCCCCAGGGTTCAGTGCTGCTCCTTAGCTCTAACTACGCCCATTTGTATACTTGATATCTCATTTGCTTTCAGGGTGTAAACAGCACCACTGCCCATGATCTTCCAGCTTGTAGCCCTAGCCTAGACTGTTTTCCTTAACTTCACATTCAAAAGTTCAGATGCCTTCCAAGCAAACCATAAACACTTTATATGCAAAGTGTCCACACTAGAACTTCTTTTTTTTGGCCTTTTTGAGACAGGGTCTAGCTCTGAAGTTCAGGCCGGCCTTGAGCTCACTTTGTACCCCAGGCTGGTCTTGAACTCCCAACAATCCTCCTGCCTCAGCCTCCCTGGCACTGGGCTTACAGGCGTGGCCCCCACTCCTGGCAGCACTTGAACTTCTTTGTCTGCAGTCTCCCCACCCCTCTCAGGCAGCACTTCCTTCACAGGGCTCAGGCCAAAGCTGGGTTTGGTTTTGTCTCTGTCTTCTGCCACGTACCATCACCAGAGCACACAGAGCTCCACCCCGAAGTACGTGCAGAATTTGGTAGGTTCATGCCACCTAGCCTGCCGTGTCCCTGGTCTAAGCTACTGTCATCTTGCTTCAGTAGACCCCTTCTCCTCCATCCTCTCAGTTACACTTAGGAACCGGGAATCAGGCTGTGGATCCCCTGTGCTCAAAATCCCAGTGGCCCCCAGGACACATGTAGAAAAAGCTGGTGTCTTGTGGTGCACAAAACCTGAAGGAACCTGCCAGACAAGCCCCTGCCTCAACTCTGCCGCATCCTTAATGATGTCCCCAAGCACTCCCTGGATGCTTTCCCCACAGGCTGGGCGACTCGCTCATTTCACATTTCTCTTCTTTTTCAGGACTTTTACACTGAGCACAGGTTTCAGTCCTGAATGCTGGTCCCCCAGTCTCCTGTGCAGGGAGCCCTCTCTGCTGTGCTGCCTCTACACTTGTGTCTTTTCCTTCTGAGAATGCTCATTACTTTTGAACTTACTGTTTAATTTCATTATCATGTTTACTGGTTGTAGGTTGTCTTTCCTACTAGAATATCAGACTCTCGGTGGTCTGATGTTTCCCTCATGCTAGAACAAGAAGTGTCTCTCTGAGTTTGCTCCATAGGTGACAGTTTTGGCAGCTGAAGTGACTGCTGTTAAACACAGGGTGAATCCAGGAGATGCCTTTTCAGTCTTAATATCAGGACAGGAAGATAGCTAAAATCATTGTTTTCCTTTTTAAATTCATTTAATAATAACTAAAAAGTAGTGATTGACTCTGGGTCCAATACTACCTGTGGCAGAAAACAGAGGTAGCTGTTGCATTTAAAGCACTCACTTTTTATTAGGGGGTAAAGTGCACCCCCACATTGGTTAATATAATATAAGAGAGAAAGAATGAGCCAAGCAAAACACAAGGATCAAAATCAGAGAGATTGTTATTGTCAATTAAACCTTGCATTCAAGCTACTTTTAATAAGCAGGACTGGAGAATTTTAAGAATAGTATACACCAGAGATGAATGCAGTAGAAATAAGAAATGAAAACAGGTACAAATGGAAGAAGCAAACCAGGTCCTGCTGAGAATCAAGGCCAAATCCCTCTCCACCTGCCAGTGGTAGCCATAGGAGTGACATGTCTTAAACTCCAAGAGGAAGTCTGTTCTGGGGCTCTACGACCAGAGGGCACAGTCCATACCACAGGGGCCTGCAGCAGAGTGGGACTCCAGTGTTAGTGAATGCTGCATGGGGCCAGCAGGGCTTTGAGATGGGGAGGGAATGCGTCCAGGTGATCCCTGAGTCTCTCTAGCTCTGAGAGTTTGGATTCCTGTCAGGATCCTCACTTTGTCATCACTGCTACACAGGTTCCACCATCTTCACACTCCCTGTCCATGTAGCAGGCAAAATATGAAGTGGAGGTTTTCTTCAAACAGTGAAAACCAGTTTCTACTCTCATCAGATCTCATGCTCTGACCTCAACAGTGCACTGCAGGGTGCACAGTAAGTTTGATCTCAGATGTCCTTCTCTTTGCTTTGAGTCATCCATGTGGCTACCCTGAGGTCATAATGTCCTCTAACTCAGGAATGGCCACAAATGGAGATTCAATACTTTAGATACTTCTGTGGAAATACATGCTGAGTGGGAGGGTGTACCATGGTTTATATCTAGATGTCCCTCTGAAGCCTCATAGGGTTGTAGCCAGGGCTTCTGGGGAGAGATTGGAGTATGAGGGTTTATGACTGGCTTGTTGTTAGGAGGTAGGCCTGTGAAATAAGGCTTCCTGATGGTGTGACTTGGAAGGTTTGTCTCCCTGACTCCTCCCATGACCAATTCCTGGCTTCCCTGTGGTCCTCAGCGCAGACCCTTTCACCTGGAGCCAGCTGACCATGGACTGAACCCTCTACAAAGTGTGAGCCAAAATAAACCTCTCCTCCTTTAAGTTGTGGGTGTCAGGTATTTTATATACAAGATACAAACAATGAGTGAGGTACTATGCTAATTACTAACACATATGCTAATTCATTTCATTCTTAGGCAAACATTTTTAATTTCATGATTTTAAAGATGAAAGAGTGTGGCTCACAGATAAGGGAATATGTCTGACAGCAGGTGGAAAAAGAGCTAAATATAAGCTAAATATAACTCAAAACTCCATTGCCTTTGTGTTAAGCCATAGAACCAACAGATTTTAAGTAAGTTCATCTTACTTGCTTAGGGCATTATAACCCATAAGAACAATGAAATTTGTCCTTAGTGTACTGAAAGTTCTAGATAGTTACTCTCCCTGTCAACCTAATATGGACATGAAATAAAGAATATATTATTTTCATACCCTCATGGTTTCCTGTGTGCCAGGCATCTTTCCAATTATTATACAAATATAATTAATTCATTCAGTAATTGTATTATTATTTGTATTTTTGCAAAGTCAGAACTGAGGTTGAGAGATTATGGAATTGGCCCAGGTCCACACAAGTTGGAATCAGGGCCAAGATTTCCCTGCAGGCTCTATAGCCTGTGCCTCTGTCATGAGTGTCTGCCTCAGCTGCTGTGTTGTGGGATGGATGGGCTGCAAGGATGTGCCCCTTTTGGTGTGATGTGAGGTATAAACTGTCTTCAATGTCTGCCCCTACCAGGAAGGCATTCTTCCCATCCAAACAAGCTGAACACCTCCTTCCTTTGATAGTTCAAAAAATCAGGTAGGAAGGTACAAGGAGACAGAGGATGAATTCTAGTGCAGCAATTAAAGCATTTTGGAGCTCACCAGAGGAGTGTACTCCCTTAGCAATATCACTGAAATATTTAGGTTATTAAAGGGAGTTTTTAGGATCTGTCACTGTAGACTAGTGTCTTAGTTACTTTTCTCATTGCTGAGGTAAAGTACTTGACGTCAAAAGTTAAAGGAGGAAAGGTTTATTTGGCTCATAGTTTGTAGAGATTTCAGTCCATAATTGGCTGCTCCAAGGAAGGGTGGCAGGCAGAGGGGCATAGCAGAGGAGGAACAGTTAATGGAAGGGAGAAGGCAGCAAAAGCAAACAAAGGACATGACCAACCTCCTTCAGTCCCTTATATGTTGAGGCTTCCAGGAGTAAAGCCGTGCCAAACCAAACAGCAATCACCATCCAGCAATCACCCACCCTTGATCCTAGCACTGCACTGTGAATCAGTCACACACCTTAGATTCAGCCACCTTTGGAAAAGCTCCACTTTTTACTACATGAGGCTTTGGTGGGGGGACATCTAGAAACAAGCTCTAGGATGTCATAAGAGCAGGGAAAAGAGCTTATTCCACATCTATCAAATGTCAGAACCAGGCAAGAAACAACTTGTCCATACTCAGAATCTGTGCAACTTCCATGAGGAAGTGAAGCCAGACTGCACCACAACACGTTGATATGTCTTTCATTCCGTAAGTGAGTTCCTTTATTCTCTGCTACAGGCATATTTCCAGCTTGCATAGATCCTAACTGACACTAGTGTCAGCCTTCTGTCACTCATTGTCAGAAAACTCAGACCAGCAGCCCTGGCACAGAAGGATCCACGCTTCACTTTATATGAGCTCCTCACGATCAGCAGCCAATATCCGGAAATAGAGTGCAGCACCCGGAAAACAGTTCCAACTGTGGGACTGTGAAGCCTGTTCTTGCTGCTCTCTTTCTGTCAAGTTTGATGTCTGTAATGCAATTGGAGCTGTGATGACACCTTTCACAACTGTGCTGCTCACCGAGGGGAAATGCTGGGTTGCCTATTGTGTGTGTCAATACACAGACCCATGGTGTCCAGCTATGTGGCCACCCACTATTCTGAGTGCACCTGTGCAGTGCTGTGGGCCGAGGTGGTGTTTGAATGGAGGCCAAGAAAAGCAGAGTTCTACCCTAACATGAGACTTCACCCAAACAGGTGACAAACTGAGCAGAATGAAGAGGCAGCTACTCCTACCCTGACAGTCACCACAGAGGAGAAACAATTCATGGTGGGAAGAAGAAAGAAGGCAGAAGGCAGAAGGTACCAAACTACAAGTCACAATAACCTCTTCTTTCTGCCCCTTTTATACCCTATCTGGCCTGTTTGGTTCAGGGTAGGTGCCAAACTAATCAGTGGACTAATTTAGTAATCACACTCCCTTAATCCCAGGACCACACCCTAGATCTGGCCACCTCTGGAAAAGCCCCAGTATGACTGCCAGAGGGACTGGAGCAACATCTAGACACAAGCATAACACTTGCACTTCTCTATGTACACAGTTCAGTGGTTCTATTTATGGGGACAGCCCTAGTAGAAGTAATATAATTCTATTTTCCAGGAAATTAAGGACAAATAATTTACTCCTTTTCTAACTCCAAAGGTGTATTCAGACATTTTCAGGGTTGAGATCACCTATTAATAAAAAGGCTTATTTTAAAGGAAAAGTCATTAGCACTGATTGTGTGTGAGAAAATGAATCCAAAGAAAGTGAGTTGCAACTCAGTTTAAAGTTGCTGGTTTAGGTATGCAACCTCTGCCTCCATTTCTAGGGAGTGAATAGCCTAGGGCACTTTCCAGTGGGTCCTTCCATCTCCCTGTCAGCTCTGGAATCAGAATTAGAAAACAGTAGACAGAGTAGTCTGGCAGCTAGAAGATCATTTCTTTTGTGAGCCTTTTCCTTTTTCTTCTTACAGTGCTTTTCCTCATTCAGTGGATACATAACCAAAGAAAAAACAAAAGCAAAAGCAAAAACACACCTCTCCATCTTTGGAACCTGCTTATACTTGCTCATGACATCACTACCCACCTGGCCACTGGAGTTATTGTAGTTATATATGACATTGGCTGGGCCCTTCAGCAAACTCTAAGGGCAGGCTTTGCGTGTCTCTCATAACTCCGAGTGTTACATGTAATGGGAGCACAGTGAACACTTGCTGAGTGCCCTGGTTAGCAGTAGTTGGGTGAGTACACCATTCCATCCTAGTTAGCAGGGGATCACACTAAAGTTGAAGCCTTATGAGATGTGCTGCAGTACGCAGCTGAGGTTTGACTTTCCAACAGGCTTTAGAAGCTGTGCATGAATCTACTGTGTGAAGCATTAGTAAGCACAGCTCTGCTGCCTTCCTTCTGGGCTCCCATGAATGGATGGGTCTTCAGGCCTTGATCTGTGTTTCCACATAGTTGGCTTATCTTTATTTTATAATGCAAAGCATCATCTCTATGTATAATTGCCTATCATTCATATTCATAGAGAATTGCCTTACCCTAACCCCTCAACAAATAATAATCATCAATTATGTACAATAATTATAAATATCTAGAAACTTAGTCATTGTTAAAGTAGGTGATAAAATGTAATTTTTAAAAGAAACAAAAGCTAGATAAAAATTATGAAAGAAAACGTCAAATGGGAGAACTGTGTATAATATATTCAAAGACTATTCTTTAACGGTTACACATTTATGTAAGGTAAGCAGTACTAGCAATTTATGAGCTAGAATGTTATCTCAACTTTTATCTAAAAGACAAAGACTAATTATTTTTAGAAATAGGTCTATCTTTGATCCTCTGGGTAAATATTTTATAAATTTTTTATCTAAACATGAACTGCAACAAAAGACTAATAATTAGAACTTTTGACTAACGCATAAGATATTAACATATTAATAAATTTGTTAAGTCATCTTTGAGGGAGGTGAGTCTGGATTTAGTCTTTAGTCACAGCATACAACAGTTTTCATTACATAAAGAAGTGCAAAAGGCTTTTCTTTTTATTTACAGTGGTCTCATTTCTTTTTCACCTGTTATTCAAACAATTATTTGTCTCTTACCTGTTTTAGAAGTAGTTTATGTAGCTCAAAATGTTAAAATAGCCTAAATGTGTTGTATATTCCATTTAACAACATTTATAGTTGTAACTGGAACTCTGTAAATGTAACGCGAGCAGAACAAAGGGTGTTTTGGCCCCTCCTTAACAACAGTTTACAGCTGGGGAATACTAGTTCTCCTGCACGCCTGTTTTTGCCATGGTAAATCCATGAAGCAGGGGGACCCTCAGAGCCCACCCTAAACCCAGCTGGGTGTAGCGTAGTGTATACACATTTCTAGATTTTGAAGATGGGAATAATTTAAAAAACGATGACAAGATGAAAGAAAATTAATAGTACAAAGTAAATCCATTATTAATGTGTCATATTATGTAGTAGGAGGTAATTAAAAGTTAAAAGCATAATAATGTGCTTCAAACCCCTTCAACAAAGGAGGTAGTTGGTAGACTAACATTGTCCAGGACACTTGCTGTGAACATGGTGTTACAGTCTTTCAGATATATTTTTCTGCTTTTATTTTAGTTGCATATTTTTAAAGTTTATTTTACACTTTTATATATTTTAGAAGGGACCAGGGTTGAGAAGCCAAGAGATTTGTCATTTGCATGAGCACCAAGTAGGACACAGGAAGATCCAAACTGCCCACATAGTTACAGTTTTAGAACAATAGGAAAACTCACCTTGTGCTTATCCTCACTGCTCTATTGTCTAAAGTTCATGCAGGACAAAATTAAGGAGCAGAGAGAGGTGAGCTTGGCACTGGATTGCTGGCTGTGGCCTCCTCTAGTGTCACTTAGGAGACCAGGTCTGGACACTGCTGCAAATACAGAGGAGATGCTCATCCTCTGGAGAGGGACGCTGGCCACAGAACAGGCCAGGAGCTACTGGACTCAGTCTGAGCTCTGGGGTATTGTGTTTTGGGTTTTAGTCATCACTGTCTTTAAACTCAAGGTCCCTGAAATGGTTTGGTTGCTCTGTCTGGGACCCCTTCCCATAACATTTCATCCTGCTCTCTAACTGTGTGGCCTGGCTTCGACTTATTCTTAGGATTTGACCTATGATTACACCAGGAGAAGAAGACAAAAACAACTTACCTGATATTTCTGTTGTTTGGATTGAACTCTGCTTCTCAGCTTTACAGGAAAGAAAAGAAAAAACAAAACACTAAAATTAAGCATGAAGTAGATCTACTTTCACATGGTTAATGGACACATATCTTCAGTTGGTAAGCAAGTGTAGATCTTAGCTTACTTCTCATCCCCTTTTACCTCAAATCATAAATTCATGATGCTTCAGAATTAGAATTTTAGAGCAGAGGTCAACTATCCTTTTAATTAAACACCAAATAGGTTAGGTTGTCTAGTCTGTGTTACAGCTCCTCGACTCTACCTTTTAGCCTAAGTGTAGCCCTGTCCTGCTCACCAGGTCATCTCCACCATGGCCACACCCCCAGCCCTGTTCTGACTGTGGCTCTTTCTGCCCTGTCTCTCTTTAAAACATCATGTATTGTCTGCTAGAACTAACTCCAGTGAGAGAGAGACTTCTAGTCTTGCTTAGAGCTAGGATTGCAGTGCCTACCACCAGGATTTGGCAGATGAGGTAAAAAAAAAATAATACTAAATCAGCAACTTTCCCTTCCCAAATTGATACTTTATTTAGAGTTGCTACTTGGATAATGATAACATTGTTATAGGGCTTCTAGGATCAGTGCCATATAGTATTTGGTGATGTTTATAAGACAGATATTATATTATTCACATTTATTATTAGCTGAGAGGAAATATTTTGCTCTTTCAAGAGTAGAAGCAGGACTATAATTCAGGTGTGTTGGTCTCAAACCCATCTTCTTTCAATAAAAGGGGTAGCTTTTCTTCCACTAAAATGCTCCAAATAAAAGCTTATAGGATTATTTCCTATTTTTGATAACTAATGAAAATACTTTTGAATATTATGTAATGCTGCATTTAGATGATGCAGTTAAAATATGTATTAGATGCTGCAGGATTAGAATACAAAGAAAATCAAAATCCTTTGTTTCTCTTATTAATGTCAGGTCATAACCTTTTTGGTAATAGACTTGATTGAGAGAGAAAAATTTTAAACTTATATCAGAGAAAACCTTCTGATTATCTTTTATTTGCATTGCTTTTAGTCTTTAAAATGCTTAATAATTTTAGAAGAGCATAAAATATATGAGAAATATATCCATGTCTTAAGACATAGCTGAATCTTAAAAAAATCAATTCAAAATCATATTGAGTATTTTAAGAGGCTCAGACTTTTACTCACATATGAATTAATACATTGTTATTCTGAGGACAAAATTCTGTAAACTTCAAAATATTTAATCGAGTGTAATATATATTTTCCACTATCAAAATCAGAAAGATATTTTGAAGATGATAAAATGTTTTCATATAAGTACAACTTTCCAACTGCACTCAGGTTTGTGGCTGGATATAAAGGTTTAAGAGAGGTGAATCCTATGAAATATGACTAAGTTTAATGATGACTGAAGACAGTTTTGATTGCTCCTTGTTTTCATTTATAACTTTCATAGCATGAATGTGTTCTGAGAAGAGGTTAAGTTCTGATCGATAGGGGAAATGGGAAGATTCAAACAGCAGATTAAGGTGCTTCAGTTAATCACTGTCAAATTTAGATGTTCAGTGAAGACCCAGCCTTTAGTCAGTGTGGTTGGCAGCTTAAAATATGTCTGTTGAGTCTGATTCCCTACCACAAAATTGAAGTTTTATAAAATGCAAATAAATTTCAAAATGCTGATCACATTCATCCAAAGCTAAACTTTGCTCAAATAGTTACCTTTTAAATCAGAAAGCTTTATTATCAATACAGAAAATACCTTTGCCAAATATTCAAATTTTAAAAGGACATTGTTTTTAGTTAGTAAGCTATAGTTGCAATAAAGCATGTCTGTAACAAATGTAATTTTCTATTGATTCACTATAAAATAATTTACCATGGTGATTTCACATTTTCTGTATTTTTCTATCACATGGCACTGAATGAATCACTGGGTCATGAGGTTATTTCTGGCTGGGCTAAAGCATGAGATGTGATGAAGGCTTTACAGTACTACCCTGAGGCCTTGTACCTGCCCACATTTGATGATACGAATGAGCTAAATAGTATATAAGGAAGGCTCTGGGGAAGGCCCCGAAAAAGTGACACCAACAAATGCTGCAGTTCACAATAGAAGATGAGGCCAAGTGGGCAATCAGAAGCATTGATATTTCCAAACATTGGTGAGACACTGTTATATGAGAGATCCCGTAGGTGGTATGATTACAATATTCAACGAGAAAACTATTTACTTCTCACTTTGTTTCAGTTTACTTGGTTATTGTAATGAAACTATTTCAAAATTCCAATTTGATACCTATATACATGTTAATGAGGGTAACAGTGGAAAGTTTTATTTTCAAGAGCACTACAGTGATTCTGATTTCCTGCTAAAAGTACTTACTTGATTTAGACTTTATTAAGTATTTCTCATATACCTCACTTATGAACTAGCTATTAGAAGCTGGGTAAAATTTTTCTTTTGTGTGATTTAGTACATTATAGTTTAGATCAAAGATGTCCTTCCAACATTTCCCATGTTTAGAGGTGGGGTTAAGGAAGGTGACCAGATCACAAGTCATCAATGGGTCGATCTCCTGATCTGCTCATAATTGGGCAGCATCATCAGGAGTGATGGAAATTTAGAAGATGGGCTGCCATCGAGTGGAGTAGGTCCAGGGAACATGAGCTTGTGACCTATGTCTTCACCCTGGCCCCTTCCTCGCTGCCTCATGGCTACAAGGTGAGCAGCTTTACTCCAGTGCCCATCCCCTAGAAGGATCAGGCCTGAAGCAATGGAACCAAATGATTATGGACTGGAACCCTCGAACCATGAGCCAAAATAAATCTTTCCTCTTCTAAGTTGATTTTCTTGGGTATTTGGCCACAGCAATGGAAAGCTCACTGACAACATTCACTCCTCCAGCCTTCTCTCTGTGTAAAACAACTCACTTGCAGCAATTTTTAACTTTGTATATCTGCACCTCAAGTTTTGATTTCCATACTCAGCGCTCTTTTACAGATAGTTTTTCAGTTTATAGTGTTGTTTCTTTATAAACATCTGGCCTTTCTCAAGTTTGCAAGTTCCTTTAGGTCAGGAACTCATATCTTGTTCTATATTTCTATTATAAACAATAAGAGCTCCCAATGTATATCTTAGATATTTTCAAGAGTTTTCTATGTTATTTTACAGCACACTCTCTTTGATTGAGATACAATCATCTAAAACTTGGACAATCATAAGTAGAAAACAAGATAGGAATTTGTGGTATTAGTAAAGGGTAATCTTTGCTTCTTACTTTGGATTGATGGCACATTTTTATCTGATTAGCAAGAATATAAGACTAATATAGATAATCAAGATTCTGAGCAATTTCCTCTCTACTTAGTGTAAATGTGAAAGGCACTTTTCTTTTTTGCTAAATATATATATATATTTTTCTTTCTACAGAGTGTGTTTAGCATGAAAGTACTAGGTAACTGTCATTAAAGATGTCAAAGTTTGGGGTTTTCCATAAAATACTGTTCAAACATTCAGTTTCTTACACTGACTCACAAAGTAAGGGTTGAAATGACCCGTTGTCTCCCTGTTAATATTCCTCATCCTGAAGGTTTCTTGGCTGATATTAACGTAGCTCTTCTGTTTATATTAAAGTGGGGTTTTGAATGCTGTATGTAGTTGGCTTATCCTTTTGGTCCAGTCTGATGGTCTGACCTTTGTAATGGAAATGTTGAAACCATTTCATTTTACATAGTTATGGTTATAATTTTTATTCAAGATATGATTTTGATTCTTATCAACTTTTCCTTTTTCTTTCTTTCTTTTTTTTTTTTTTTGGCGGTACTGGGGATCGAACTCAGGATCCTGCGCTTGCTAGGCAGGCGCTTATTCCACTGAGCTATATCCCCAGCCCCTTATTTCTTTTTTCTTATTGTCTTCTTGTGGTTCAGTTCAGTGTACTTTAAGATTTTCCTTTAAGTGTGTTTCAATATATTTCTCTTTCTGCCATACTGACCTTTGAGTTATTATTTTTATACCTTTTGCTTCTACCATGTGTTTTACACCTTCAGTGTGCTTTGTTAATTTTTTCTTTAAACAATCAATTATCTGCTGAAAGACAAAACATACAGTGAATCTTTCTACTTTTGTATTTAGCATCCCCAGTGCTCTTCATTTGTTTATTTAGATCCTGATATTTTCCTCTTTCTCAATAGTTTTTACTGATAATGTATTTCTCAGCTTGCCTATGCCCTAAAAACATTCATAGAACCCTATTTTGACAGTTTTCCCTCCTGTTCTAAAGAAGTTGCTTCATTCCATTCTGGTTCTTGTTCCTGTCCTGACTGCTGTCAGTGTTAGACTTGTTCTTCCAGTTAATGTGTCATTTTTGCAGCATCTTCTTGCAACGTTTCCTCTCTCTCTAGTTTTCCATGGTTTGCTGGTTGTGCTTTCATATGGTTCTTTTCCTATTCCTTCAATGCAGGCCTCCCTGCATTTCCTGGTATGTGAATTTGTAGGATTTTTAAAATCACATTTGGGAAATGTTTCTTCAAGTCTTTTTCTGCCCATTCTTTTCATTTCTTCTTCTGGTAGAATTTCAGTTGTGTGCATGCTGGCCTCCTGAGCCTCCAGCAGGCTGTGGTTTTGTTTCATTCTTTTATTTTTTCCGGTAATTTTCCTATTTTATTTTTTATAATTTTTATTGTTACATGTTGATTTTTTTTATTTCAAAGACAAAAGAATGGAGACATATGAACCAGAATAAGCCATAAACAATATCGAAAATACAAAATTATACAGAACATAGTAGGGAAATAGCACTGGATGCTGTATTACATAATGATATTTTCACATTAGTTAACACATAAACATTAAGGGAAATACCAAATTATAGAGAAGATAGGAGGGAATCAGCACTGGATGCTGCATAATATAAAGTTATCTTCACTTCTGTTAATACAAAAACGATTGAGGAAATACAAATCATAGAGAATACAGAAGGGAATTAGCTCTGGATGCTGTCCTACATAATGTTACCTTCACATGTTACTCAGTTACACAGATGATGGCCCATTTGAACATTCAATTTTCTCCTCCCTCATCTCTGTTGCCCTACCACTCAATCAGTCATCTTCCCTGTTATAATAACTGTATACCTGGGTTTATCTATACCCCTGGACTCTCACCTTGGGAAGAGATATAGCTGCCTCAGACTATACTATAGCATACATGGGTGTATACAAACTGACATGGTTGGAGGTGGAAAAGCACCTATGCTCACAGCGGACCACCCGGCTCCGCCCTGTTGCCATGCTATGGGTGGGGGCGGGTCCAGTCCATCAGGTGCCCTCAGCGGGGCCCACAGTGGAGCAGCTGCAGGGCCCACAGTGGAGCAGCCGCGGGGCCCTCAGTGGAGCAGCTGCAGGGCCCACAGCGGAGCAGCCACGGGGCCCTCAGCAGAGTAGCCACGGGGCCCACAGCAGCCGCGGGGCCGACAGTGGAGCAGCCACGGGGTCCTCTTTGGAGCAGCCGCAGGGCCCTCAGTGGAGCAGCCATAGGGTGTACAGTGGAGCAGCCACAGGGCCCACAGTGGAGCAGCTGTGGGGTGCACAGTGGAGCAGCCGTGGGGCACGCGCCCCTGTTGGGGTGCCTTCAGTGACCCGTTTGGTTCTGTCCCATTGCCTCGATGCCAGAGGCCCTTTCTTCTCCTCCTCCCGCCTCCTGATCTCCAGTATTACCGTTCCCCACCCCTTGAAGCTGGGCATTGGACGAACTTACGATGCTTGGTATAAGGGCTTGAAATCTCCCCAGCCCATTCTCACTGTGTTAGTTCAGGGTATGAACTGAGTTTAAAGATTAGTTCTAGAATAGAGTTGGAGGATTTTCTCAGGTCTGCTCTATAGCATATGTTGTTGTTTTTCAGACTCCTGGTCTGCTGCTTGTCATCTAATTTGTTGCTATGGGTTCATGCAAGGTTCATATGTGCAAGCTGTAAGGAGACCCTCTTGGTGCTCACATTAATAGTTTGGGGTGAGTCCTAAAGACTGTGGATTCATCCCATTGTTGCCAGGAACAGGCGGTGCTTGCTCAAGCTGCCGAGACTCAAGGTGCTCCCAGAGAGAGTTCAGGGTGGGAGCTGAGTTCCAGCAACCCAGCTGGTGCTTCCTGCCTGATGTTGGAGTGAGAAGGGCATGGAGCCATGTGATCCACCTCCATCTGCATCTCCCTTCCGTTGCAGTGCTGGAGCCCCCGTCTGCTCCTCAGCCAGATCCCTGGGAGCCACCACGGCTCACTGCCGAGGTTCCCCACTGGTCTCCACTGGTAGCCGCTCACCCAGCAGAGAGGCAGGGGGCCACCGCCTTGAGGCAGGTGCAGAGCCGGGCGTGGTGGGCTGTGTACTAGTTGCATTGATTCTCTCCAGGCACTGATTAGGAAGGTTGCCGCAGGGTGGGAACTCTGCCCTAGTGGCTGTTGCAGCCTCTCATTCTCACATTGGGTTCGACAACTGCTCCCGACTGCCATTGCCTCCTTTCCTGGCTGTGCCCTCCTGTCTCCAGCCCTGGACCAGCTCTCGGACCTCCGCTCTCCCCTGGCTTAGTCGGGAGGCTTCCGTGAATGTGGGCCTCCGAAGCTGAAGCTGTGAATGCCAGAACGAGTGCACGGGCCATGGTGTGCTTGGAGTGGTGACTTCCTCCTTCTCCTCTCCCTCTGACTGCGCCATGGTGGATCTCCAATCCTCTCCTCCAGCAGAGGTTTTGCTTAGTCTTTCCGAGGGCTTCCATTCCCTTTTCAGATCCTTTCTGCATTCAGGATACCCACCTCTTTCCTTTCTGTCCCTCACATGTTGCTATATTCCTACATTCCTTTGTCTGAGTGGCATTCCTCCGGGAGGTGCTCTCTCTGCTGTTTACCTGGTTGCCATCTTGAAGTCCTCTCATAAAATTTATTTAGTTATTTGTTACTTTCTAATGAATTGACCATTACATTTCTAAAGTTCTGAAATGGCCAACAGACCATAGAAAGACACCACTTTAGGCTCCTGCTTGAAACCAACAGCTACAGAAAACTGTTGGCCTTGATTCAGGGCCAATACCTGTTGATATTAAAAAGCAAACTTTTGATTGGGTAGCTATAAAAATGATTCCATTGTTTTTTCCTGTAAGAGTTTTCTTCTTGTCAATTTCCAGCATAGCTATTCTCTTTCAGCAGTTTTAAAACTACCACTGAACTCAGACACTGAGGTTTTAAGTGACATCAAATTTTAGCTCTAAAAATTTCCAATGTGGTTTAAATTTTTAAAAATTCTTTGGTTTCCATAGCATGGTAAAATCATTAATTTCATCTTTTTCCTTTGAACACATTATGAATAGCTAATTAATCCATGTGTTTTTGTTCCTGTGAACACCTATTCATTTTGTATGTCTTCTGTTTGTATCATCTGTTACCCTTTTTTCCTGTTGGTTTTTAAAAAGATGGTTTTGTTTTCCCATATTCTCCTGTTGGTTTTTATGTAGTGCATGGTTCTCAAAATATTGTGGTGGTGACTTGAGATCTGGGATGTTTTCTCTAAGGCACTGGTATCCTAGGTTTCTCCAACCTAAGAATCTAGGTCCTATACCTTCTATAACTGAGCCTCAGGGTCTTTTCAGGGTTAACTGACCTACTTGGGATCCCTGCCCACTGAAGAAATGACTGAACAGAACTTCTTGTCCATATACATTCTGAACTCCATCTTTTTATCTTCTCACCTTGAAGGAGGTCAAATTCGGCTTTCAGTTTGTGGGATCTCAACAGCCCAATTGGGAATCAGCCAATTATTCTAAAAGAAACGCTTCCTAATGCCAAGCTATTTTTATTCCTTCTCCCTAGAGCTTAACTCCATAATCTCTACTACATTATCCAATCTACATGATTGAACTTTTCTATGCTCAACTTTTCTAATTTTATGAATAGGACAGACTGAGAGTCTCAGGATCAATTTTTTTAAACTTCTCTTCCTGGTTAATTTTCAAATTATTGTGGCCAAGGTATAAACATAATATTTACCATTTCAGTGATTTTAAGCATGCTCCATAGTAGTGTTAACTATATGCACTTTGTTGTACAAAGTTTCCAGAACTTTTCATTGCTTATATCCTTCAAACAATTCCTTTCTCCATTCACCAAGTCTGCAGCAACCACCATATAACTTTATATTTCCAAGCATGTAACTATTTGAGACACTTTGTATAACTGGAATTGTGCAGTATTTATTCTTTTGTAAACATTTTATTTCATTAGCACAATGTCCCTAGATTTATCCATGTTGTAGAATACATGACATGTTGTGATTTTATTTTCTTTTTACAGGCTTACTACTATTGTACTATATGTGTATATCTTGTTTTATTTACTTATTAATCTGGTTGTGGGCATTGCATTTGCCTCTTCTTCTGGGATATTGTAAAACAATATTGCAATGAACATTAGTACACAAACACCTGTTTAAAATCCTGTTTTAAGTTTCCTTTTTTTTGGATAAAACCCAGAAGAAGCTTTCCTAGATCACAAGACAATTCTATTTTTAATCTTTTCTGAAACTTTCATATTGTTTTCCATAGAGGATGCACCATTTTATATCATTACCAACAGTGCACAGAGTTCAGTTCTTCTGTATCTTGGCCAACATCCATAAATTTATTGACTTATTTTTGATAGTGGTCATTCTAATGGGTGAGAGATGATAATTCAGTGTGGTTTTGATTTATATTTCCCTGATGATTAAGTATATTTTCCTATGATTATTGTCAAATATATCTTTAGAAAAATACCTACACATATCCCTCATTCAATTTTTTAAGCTGGGTATTTGTTGCTGAGTTGTTCATATATTCTAGATATTAATCCTTATCAGACATCTTGTTTGCAAATATTTCTTCCCCTTTTATAGGTTGCCTTTTCAGTCTGTTGCTCATTACCTTCACTAAATAGATGTTTTCATTTGATGTTCTCCTAGTTATCTCTTTTTGCATTTGCTGCCTTCATTTTTGGTGTAATTGTCAAGAAATTATTGCCAAATCTAATATCATGAGGCTGTTTCCTTATGATTCTTCTGGGTTTTAGGTTTAGTTAATTGGATCTTTGATCCAATTTGATCCAGTTTCAGTTAATTTTTGTATGTGGTGTAAAGGGAAAGGTCTAATTTCATTCTTTTGCATGTGAATATCCAATTTCCAAACCAAAGTTATTGAGGGAGTATCTCTTCTTCATTGTGCAGCCTTGCACATTGTTGTAGATCATGTGATTACTTACACTGGGCTTACTATTCTATTACTTACACCGGTCCTCTATTCTATTCCACTGGTTTGTTTTCTGCTTGCTGCTGGCACCAGATTGTTTGGATTAGCACAGCTTCTTCACTGATTTTGAATCAGGACCTGTGAGAACCCTGACTTTGCTTTTATGCCTATTTTTAGAGCAGCTTTTTAACGTGGTTTCTTCTTTCCTTTTCTGTGAAGCAGGTTTTTGGTTTGAAGCAATCTCACCTGTTTGTCTATTTTTGCTCTTATAGCCTGTGCTGTTAGGGTCATATGTAAAGAGAAATGTTGACAGAATAAGGACCACAAGTTTCTCCTGTGTTCTTCCAGGATTTCAGTTTCAGATCCTTTGGGAATGTGGCTAAGACTACAGGGCTGCTCTGCTCCCAACCTTCCACTGAGTTGTGGGTCTCAGTCGAGTGGAGCTCTGTGTCCTCCACATGGCCAGCTCATGCTGCAAGGGGCAGACCTTGCTGCCTGTCCAGGGGTCTGATTTACCCCCTCCACCCCAACTCCAGGGCCCCCTTGGTTATTTAGGCCATCTCAGCCATCCACACACAGCTCTGTGCACACCGTCTTTCCTCTTTGCTCTCTCCCACAGGTGCCCATGTCCTGCCTCTCTCACATTGCTAACTTCTGTCCTCAGATGTCACTGGGTCCGAGAGGACTTCCCTGAACACTGAGTGAAAATCAGCACCACCCCCACCACCATCACTTTTACTTTCTCTTTGTTTTGTTTTGCTATTGTTGAGAATATGTGTATTTCACATTAAGTTACTCATATTTAATTGAGTCAATGAAGATTTCTATCCTAAAGATTCTAGGATTTGGGGTATCTATTTTCTACAGGTAGAACAAAACAGGAAAAATACACAGAACTCTAAGAAAATGAAAAAAGATTAGACAATGATTTGAGGACCTCACGTGTTTTGGTCTCCATCCCATCTTTCGAAGGAGTAAAGCAGTGAACCCCTGATTCCTATATGCTGAATCAAATGTCTCAGCATGTGATACACCCACAAGTTACTGCAGGGACTGTTGTCTGTGAGTTCAGAGGGGATTGCCCCAAGCCCACCTTGGGGAACAAAAGGTAGAAGGAACAAAGCTGGACTAACCAGCAATCTGGGAGGGTCCTGATTTCACCACATGACCTATAGAAATTGTGCAGTTCAGGATGTCATGTGGAATCCATACCAGGCAGAAATCACCTAGAAGATAGCTCAGGAAAGATGGCTTCTAAGGGACAGAGAATTTGCTAGATATTTATAACAAATACCTAAGAGACTTAATGTAGGGCTGCTATATCAAATAACAAGTGCAAAAGACAAAAGCGAATACCTTTATTTCATTATGTTGTTTTCCAAGATGGTTCTTTTTTCTATTTAAAGAATGGCTTTGATGTGTTTTTTGAGAACTTGGAAGAGAGCCATTTCCTACTGCGTTCAGGAGCTACATAAAAGCAGCAGTCTCCAGTACCGAGAGACAGAGGGCAGTTCACTGCATGAATCGAAGGGAATTTAAGTCTTAAGTGACTTACAGGGCTGACCACATACTCCTTTATACACACTGACTTTAATAACCATTGCCCACTGAATACATGATTGTTTAGTACAGAGTACAAACTACAGTTTAATCTTTTAGAAGCTGTGATATAGTCTACAGATGCTTGTGTAGCTTCGTTTTGTTTTCATTAGGGGCAATCATATATATTACCAGGTATATGAGTTGTGTTTCCTCAAGGTTCCTTTCAGATTTATGTTATTTACAAAATAGGTTCCATTTATCAGAGCACAAACATTATTACAAAGAAAATATTCTTCCTATGAAAGAGTGAAGACTCTACTCTTCAAATTTTCTGAGGCAAATGTCTCATGAAAACGAATCCACAGTTTATAATTATGGGACCAAAACAGTCTACCTAACTCTACTAGCTTTATGTTGTGCTTAAGTGATTGCAATAAAAAGGGAATAAATGATATTCCTGGTGTATTTCTAGACCAGAGTGGGCTTTGGACACCTATAGTTCCTGCTTGCCCTCAATATTTATCTTAGAGAGCTAGTGACAGAGATAGGGACTATGTGCCACCCATTGCTGTTTTTTGTTATGGGTACAGAAATTTACTCACTAATGATGATGGCATCTGATGGGGCTGTCATGGCAGATGGCTAGTCCTTCCTTCCCCTTCAGGACATTCTGACTACATGTGTATCTCCCTTCAAATTTCTGACCTAAAGGCCAAGAACTTGCGAGGATATGTGTGGGCTGGTACCAGAAGCAGGAATTGTGGGGGATATGTGCTCTGCTTCTCTCAGTCTGTCATGAGGATTTTAATTTTGCCCTGGGGTGGGGAGGAGCTCTAGCCATCTTCCCACATCTTCTCTATCCTCCCCTCCCAGCTCTAGTTACTCATAATACCTGCTCCCCTAGGCCACACACATGTATGTGAATTGCTGAATTTCCCGGAACACTAAACTAATCTTTTGAAGCTTTAATTCCCATGGCTAATTCTTCTTGTTGTTTAGAGTTTTTAATTGCGAAGATTTACAAAGGAAATTCAACTGGTCATGCTCAACATTTTGTTTCTTTCTGATTTTAAACAAAGCTTTAAATGGATACTGTCTGAATACTAAGTAATATATACATTGACTCCTTTCAAGGACACAGTTAATAATTTTTAGTAAGGCTGCACTTGTACAACTCTCCCCTCATTTCCATGGTCACGAAAATCTTCCTTGAATCTTTTATATATCAATATCACCTCCAGGTGCAGGCAGTTCGTTATTTTTATTATAAAAATGTCTTTTCACAAATAATCTGATTTGAAAATGGGCAACAGACCTAAACAGACATCTCTCGAAAGAAGGCATGCAGATTGCCAGCAGCTATATGAAAACATGCGTGACATCACCAGTCACCAGGGAAACACGAATCAAAACCACAGGAGGTCAGCATCTCACTCTAAGAGGAGTGATTCTTTCCGCAGGGACAGAGATGACAGGTTCTGGTGACAGTATGGAGGAAAGGGACTCTGTGCATTGTTCCGGGGTAGAGAAATGAATAGTGATATTGTGGAAAATTAAAGAGGTTACTAAAAAAATTAAAACTTTAGCTACCATATGACCCAGGAAGCTCGCTTCTGAGTATATCCAAACAGAATAAAATCAATGTGTCATAGACATAGCACTGCTTAGAGTAGCCGGGAAAAAGTAATAACCCAAGTGTTCAAGTGATGAATGGATAAAGAAAAGGGAGTACATATACACAGTGGAATGCGATTCAGCCATACAAATGATAAAATTTTACCATTTGCAAGAAAGTAGGTGAAATTAAAGATCACTACGTTAAGTGAAATAAGCAGGGAACAGGAAGACAAGGGGCACATGGTCTTATTCCCACTTGTGATACAAAAGAGTTAACCTCAGAGAAGTTGCGACTCTGTCTTGGTTACTTTTCTTTTGTTGCTGAGACAAAATACCCAACGCCCAAAATGAAGGAAGGAAAGGTTTATTTAGCTTACAGTTTGTGGAAGTTTCAGTCCATACTTGGCTGGTTCTGAGGCAGAGTGGCACATGGCAGAGGGCAAACATTCATGGCAGCTCAGCACAGCAAAAACAACCAGCAAAATGGAGGAATGGTGGCAAAGTAGCCTCTTTCCTTCCCTTACATTATAAATAGGCTACCCCCACCCAGGGGGGTGTAGCACTCAGAATCTCCATGCCCTCCTCTTCCACAGGCTCAGGATGTATACAGAGTAAGCAGCCTGGCTTCCTGCTGAGTCACTCAGCAAAACCTCTAGACTCCCGAAGTTGACACAATGTATCAACCATAACAGACTCCAATAGTGGAGAAAGCTGGAGGGAAGGGAAAGAGTTTAATCAGAACTTAGTAAGTGACAGAGCTGAGAGAGAGGCTCCAAGGGGGCTGTGGCACAGCAGAGTAACCACAGCTTACAGTGATGGATTATATATCACAAACTTACAGAAAAGATCCTGAATGCTTTTCCCATAAAGCAATTATGGTTGAGGAAACATAGGCCTTGGCCTAAATTTAAACATCATATAAATTATGGATGTGTGACAGCATCAGGTGATATACCCTAAGTATGCACAATTTTCATGGTTTCTTGTACCAGTTAAAATAAATTCAAAGATTCTTTTTATATATTTATTATAAATGAGGTCGTATTATGTTTTGGGTATGATTTCATTGAATAAATTATTTTTGAGCTTCACACTTGGTTATTATAGTTTTAGAGTAAGTTTTGAAATAGGATTGTGAAAGTTTTCTAATTTTATTTTTGTTTTCAAAAGCTTTTTATCTACTTTAGGCCCTTTCCATTTCTATATAAATTTTAGGATGAGCTCATCAATTCTAAAATAACAACAAAAATTGTGATTCTAATAAGGGCTGCATTGAAAATGTTAATGATTATTGATAATTTTGAGAAGAATTACCATTTAGAACATCAAGTCTCCCTGTCCATCAACATGTAATGTCTATTTATTCAATTCTCACCACACTTTTGTGTACTTTAATGAAAAATCTTACATTTGTCTTGTTATATTTATTCTGAAATAGTTTGTATTTCTGGATGTTATTGTAAATTCAATGATTTATTTTGGCTTGCCCCTTGTTAATATATAAAAGTAGGAGTTTTTTTTTTTTATATATCTTATATTCTGTGGTAAAAACTACTCATAGTTTTTTGTGAATCTCTGAATTTTTGCATACCCAACTGTGTAGTCTGATAAAACCTATTTTATTTCTTCCTTTCCAACTTGATGGGTCTATTTTCCTACTCACCTATTGTATTAGTTACTTTTCTCACCTCGCTGAGACAAAAATATCCAACACCCCACATTAAGGGAGGAAAGGTTTATTTAGTTCACAATTTGTGGAGGTTTCAGTCTGTAATCAGATAGCTCCAAGGCAGGATGATGAGGCAGAGGGGGGACACTTCAAGGGGCTGGAAGACAGCAAAAGCAGCAAGAGCACAAGGGTGAAGGAGCCTCTTTTCCTCCCTTGTACTTTATGCCAGCTACTCTCCCACACCATCTTGGTGCCCTCCTCTTGCACAGGCTCAGGATGTTTACAAAGTAAGGATCCTGGCCCCCTGCAGAGTCACTTAGTTAACCTCCTAAATTTCTCGAGTTGACACAGTGTATTAACTATAATACCCATCCTCTATCCATTTATGTCCTATTAGGAACTTCTCATTAATAACGATGAATAGCAGTAATAAGAATGGAGTATCTTGAATACATTCCAATCTTAAGGAGAAAATATTATGTTTTTCATTATTTTGCCTGATGTCAGCAATAGGTTTTCACAGAGCCCCTTTATCATGCTCAGGAATTTCCATTTCATTTCTTGTTCATGAAGAGTTTATGAGTGGCTGGTAGATTTTGTCAAATACTCTTTCTGCAGGTGGTAATTGTACTAAATGGAATATTAAATTAATTATTGTATGTATAATCAATGCATATTTGCAGGATAAATCCTATTTGCTCATGTTTCCTATCCTCCTTCATTTAATCGTACCTTTGCTTGCTAATATTAAAGATGTCCTTATTTGTGTTCATGAGGGATGTGATGTGTAGTGTTCATCAACTGCTTTTTATTTTTAATTCCTTTCTAGCTTTATTCAAAAGGCAGTTCTGGCCCTGGAGAGGTACACATGCAATGTTCCCTCAGTTTTGGGGAGTGTTTGGCAAGAGTTGGTATCAGCTCTTTTGAAAATTGTTTTGAAGAGCTCACAATCAAAGCCAGACTGGTTGGAGTTTTCTGGCTGGGAAGAGTTTTAAATTTCTATTTCAGTTTCCTCCATTGTTATAAGTCTTTGCAGTCTTCTGTAACTTCTTAGCAGCCTGTCTCTTTCCAAGAACATTCACGTTATGTCAAAGTTATCTTCATTGTTGAGCCAGGTGTCCTGGTGCTGACTCTTTGGCACTGATGCATCTGTGACTATATTAGGATAAAGAACCACCAAAGACAAATCTGTTGCATTCTTAACTTTGATAGGCTCCAAGGAAATACAGTTAGACAAAGTTCTTTTGCAGCTGTGGAGAACAATGTGAGCCTATTCCAGCCACACATTCATCCAACACAGCAACAAGAACCTTCATACTCACTCGTGTTTGTGGAGCTCTGTAAGGAAGAATTCATCACTGTCTGTTTGGTGGGGACAGATTCATTCTGTGTGACACCACCGGTTGTTCCTTCTGTTGATGTAAAGAAAAATGAGCAGCATCAGGAGTATAGCAGATTACTAGTGAATCTCTCGGATATTCATATTAACATCTAATTGCAACTTGAAGATGAGCTGCTGGAAGTATTCTGAGCAAGATTTAGAAACTCAACATCTTAATGTCTACCTTTTAGTGATTCAGTGAATTATTTGGAAGAAGACGGGGTTACATGAGGTTGTTCTACGTTTGCTATAAGTGATGTTGTTGGATTATCAATGTAATTCTACAAAAGAAGCAAACTTTATGATTATCATTTTATGCTTGAGACTCAGAGAAGTCCCATAATTGCCCTATAGTCACATAACTCATAATAGGAAGGAACCATGACCCGCATCTGAGAATTTTTGATATAAAAGATATCTGGAAAGGGGATGGTAAGGGAGAGGCAGTGGTTAAAGGTGGTACCATGATTCTCCTCTTGTCTATGAGAGACTTTTCAAGTAGGTGAATCACTAGGGTTAAAGAGATCCAGGAAAGAAATGCAATATACTTTTAATTATACTGAGTTAATGTTGAAGGCAAAAGGAGGAAAATTAACAGTGAGGAAATGATAAGCTGAGTTGTTTTAAAAATGATGTTGGAAAAAGACGGCTTGAGGCAATCTAAATTTGTATAAATATCAGGAAAAATGATGGATGCTCTTCAGTCTTTTTGGAGTCCAGCATAGGGACACTGGATTGATAAAGAACAGACAGACATCCCAGTCAGGACAGCCCAGCCAGGCATAACACTAGCTAGAGATGGAGGGAAGGCACTCTAGTTGACTCCTGTCACAGAGCAGGATGGGGCATGGGTTGCTGATGCCTTCTGGAAGGTCCAGTCAGCCTCCAGCCCACAGCAGTAGATGCCTACTGTATAATGCGAATTCTCAGCACCACTGAGACTCGTGCTGGAGAAACTAATAGTTTGCAAGACTTCGTGAATGGTAGATAGTTATATCTTCAGATAAAACCCTTCAGGAATTGATATGTAAATAAAATGGCAATAAATCAAATGTAAGAGAAAGAAATAAAAAGGATATGTATAGGAAAGGGAGCAAATTATTATTATTTGCAGGTCACATGATCTACAGAGAAGGCCCAAAAAGTTCTACCAAAAGACTCCTAGAATTAATAAATTCAGTAGTGTAGCAGAATACAAAGTCAGCACACAAAATCTTGTACATCAATAATAAAGTCACCAGGAAAGAAATTAGAAAAACTGTGCTATTCATAATACCTTCAAGAGAAATTAAATACTTAGGAATTAACCCAAAAAGGAAGCAAAAGACTTCTACAGTGACAACTACAAAATGCCAAACAAAGAGATCAAAGATCATAAGATGAAAAGATAGCCCCTGTTCCTGGACAGGGAGAATGAATAAAGTAAAAATGACCATACTTACAAAACTGTTATACAGATTTAATGCAATCCCAATCAAAATATAAAAAGCATTCCTCACAGAATAAGAGAAAACAATCCTATAATTCATGTGGAACCAGAAGAGATGAAGAAGAGCAAAAGCAATCCTGGACAACAAGAGTAAAGTAGGAGGCATCACAATCCCAGACTTCAAGTTATATCACAAACAGCATGGTACATGCAACAAAACAGACCTGTGGATTAGTGGAGCTGAATAGAAGATGCAGAAAAAATTCCAGGCACATTCAGCTATCTGGTCTCTCACAAAAGTCGCCCCAAACATACACTACAGGAAAGATAGTTCCTTTAACAAGTGGTGCTGGGAAAACTGGTTGTCTGCATGCAGAAGATTGAATGTAGACCCATCTCTGGTCATTAGAAAAATGCAAATGAAACAAACACATGAACTCTATCTTAATCCAGAAAGAACGGTGTCATCAAGAAATAATAGTAACAAATGCTGGTGAGGCTGTGAGGAAAAAAGAACCCTTTCACAGGTTGGTGGGAACATAAACTAGTAAAATCTGTATGGACATCAGTGTGGAGATTCCTCAAAAAACTAGAACTAGAAATTCCATTTGACCCAGCCATTCCTCTTCGAGGTATCTTTCTGAGTTAAAGGCATCATGTTATAGTGATACATGTATACCCATGAATATAGCAGCATAATTTATATTATCTAAACCTCGGCACTAGGTTATATGACCATTAAAGACAAACGGATAAAGAAAATGTGGTATTTACACACAGTAGAGTACTCCTGTACCACAAAGAAGAATATACTTTGTGTCATTTGTAGGAAAACGGATGCACCTTGAGACCATAATGTTGAGTGAAATATCAGACACACAAGCTCCTGTTTTCATAGGCTTTAATATCACATGCTTTCTCATATATAAGAAAGAATGTAAATACAAATGGAGAGCAAAAAATACAGATAGAAAATAGAAACTAGAGAGATAGATCTTTTGCAAATGGGAAGGGGACCAAGAAGTAGAAAGAGGGGGGCAGGGAAGGGAGAGAAAGGAGATAAAGAGGGAATCAAGACTTGTCACGTGCGCGGACCAACTCTCCATAGCTGATGAGATCAATATGTGCTGCAAACAGGCTAATAGGAAAAGAGCCTCCAAGGGCTCCCAGAAATATTTGAGACATAAATATTTTGAGCGTTTCCCTTCATTACTGGGAAAGCAATGCTTGATCTCATAATAAAGCAATGTGGACCCTCTCTTAAGAAATTCAAATGTCAACCAGTGTTAACTCTGCATATGGGGGGGGCGGGGAACAGACATAAACATAAAAACCATGTTAAAATAAAAATGGAGAGGGATATACTTGAAGAAGAACTGATGGGTCTTACTGTATAAAGAGGAGAAGCTGATGTCCATGCAAGTGTGGAAGCAAGAAAGAGCATCCTGGGGCAGAAACTTAACACTCAGCAGAGAAACATAACACATGTGGGTGAAAGTTTAATTTTTCCTTGGACCCAACTTAGGTTGGAAAACATTTGAACAAGTGTATCATTTTGGATGTCTCTGGGTGACAATTATTTAGCTGAGACAAAACATTAAAAAGCTCTCCTCTGGCCTGAAGGGTCCCTAGTGAAATGCAGGATGCTACGGCTCCACTGACACCTTCCTGCACCTGGCATCTGAACTTGCTGGAGGACAAGTGCTTTGCATTGCTCAGCATCCTGGGTGCTAGCAGCTTTCCTGGCAGCAGAGAAGCATGAATAGTGCCTGAGGGGACCTCACCTCTGGATGGGGCACTGTGCCCATTGTAAGAGCAGCCACACAGTGTGCACCTTACAGCACTGCCGTCTGTACCACACTGGCCTGAACTTCTAGAATTCCCACACTTGCATGGCTCACAGAAACATTGGGTTTTCTGACTCCACCATGGTATGGACTATACACCAAGGCATGAATAACCACCAAAGCAGCTAAGGGAGACTGTGCTATCGTTCTGGCTAGAAATCAAGTCAACATTGCATTACAAACTGATTCCCTACGCACCTTTCATGAGAAATGCACTGACTAAGGAGGTACCCAGAGAAGAGGTGGAGATAACTGGCCCATAAGTGTAGAAGCATGAGGAATACAAAAACAATATGACAGGATGACTCCAAAAATATAATGTGTCTACAATAACCCCAATGAAATCAATATGATTGAAATATCTGAAAAACAATGTAAAAGTGGTTATAAGAGGGCTAAGAGATCTAAAAGAATACAAATAAGCAATTCAACGAAAGTAGGAAAACAGTGCAGACTATAAATGATGAATTTCAGGCCAGGGGTATAGCCCAGCCACACGGTGACTGCCTAGCCAATGTAAGCTCCTGAGTTTGATTCCCAGTACCATTAAAAAAAAAAGATGAGTTGGGCAGATTTTTAAAAAACCACAGAACTCTTGGCAATAAAGAGCTCAGTACGTCAATTAAAAGCTTGAAAGCCTAAACAACAGTATAACTTAAAAGACAGAAAGACTAACCTTAAGGACAAGTCTTGAAATGTATGTCAGGCAAAATAAAGAGGAGGAAAATGAATAAGAAAAATGAAAAAGAATAAAGAGAACATTCAAAACTTTGTGACACCATTAAACAAACAAATAATAAAAGTTTTGAATACAGGAAAAGAGCAGAGAAAAAATAAAAGGGCCTAGAAAATCTATGCAGTTAAATAATACCAGAAAGCTTTGTTAATCATGTGAAAGATAGGAATATCTATGCACAGAAGGGTTATAGGACACCACATAAAATAAAGTCTTTTCACCATAGCATATTATAGTCAAACTGTCAAAAGTACAAGACAAAAATTCTAAAATCTGTGTAAGAAAAGTGCCAAGTTACTCATAAGGGCATCCAAATTGGACTAATAGCAGATTTGTTGACTTCTGTGGTTAAATAGCCCCTTACAGCAAAATAAGGCACCTTCAAGTTCACGCAGACAGCTCCAGGAAGATGCTGCCAAGCACTGGCAAACATTAGAGCAGGAGCTTCTCGAAGATTAGCTCAGATTCTTTTGGTCTCTCCCCTTGGTGTGAAAAGAGAGATTTTGGTTTGAAAAAATTTTCAGTGTTAAGTCTAAGAGGGGAAAAATGGTGTGAAGGAATGTAGGCCAAACAGCTGAACTATGCACGAAGAACTCAAGACTTTGCCTTCTCTGGTACTTCCCTCCTGAAGAGGAGGAGCTCAGGGCATGCAGTCAGGCTAGGTGGAGTCCCTTAGACGCTGCAGGGAACCTAAGAGAGTTGTGAAAGATGGCAAGTGATAGGATACTTGCCTGTCCTACTAGATAGGCAACTTCTAGTAGGAGAGTAAAAGGGGAGAGGGTTTTATTTGTATGAGTTGTGCCTTTCTTTTTAAATTCTTATGTCATTTAAATGGTGGGTGAAGTAGGCACTGGAGGTCTTTTGTGATGGCCCGTGAAGGGACATCTTCCCCAGGAGCTGGTGGCATCCCAGGGAGCAGTCACAAGTGCTTCCTGTGATACAGGCAGTGGCAGACTAGGAGACAGACTTGTCCATTTTCTAACCCCACTTCCCAAGATCGGTGATTACAGAAACTTGAGAATAACCCCAGACCAGGAATACAATGATACTTATGTTTAGGGCAGTCCTTTGTTTAGAAGCCGCAGAAATCTAATGAGTTGAGATAACTTGGTGGTCTCAGAAGGATCCAGAATTTACGATTAAAAAAAAAAAATCACTCTGTAGCTGCTACCAATGTACTAATAAAAAATCCTTGTGCTCTTCCTGAAAGTTTTCATTTCTGTGTAGATGTTGACTTTCCTCTTCTCCAAAGTCTATTGTAGTGGTGTTTTTGGTAGGGTAAATTTTCATAGGGTTTCTTCTTTATTTTCTCAGACATATTGATCCAATTTACCCCTAAGCCACATATACATTGAATCATTAGTAACAGTGCCTACTGGGACCTTAGAAGCTTCTGGAACATCTCAGTTGCTCCCTTTTCAAATTTGCAGTTTGTAACAATTAGCAGTGAGGCTTCTGCTAGGCCAGGTGGGGTGAATAAGAGTGCTTTGTTTGCTTTCTGGTTGTAGAACGCATGAGAAATTTTTGTTTTCTTGTGAATAGAATTTAAATGACCAGACTTTATCCCAGTCATTTTAAACTGTATTCCTGCTGGGGATATAGCTCAGTGGAATAAGCGCTTGCCTAGCAAGCGCAGGGTCCTGAGTTCGATCCCCAGTACCGCAAAAAAAATTAAAAAAAAAAAAAAAATTAAAAAAAATTAAACTGTATTCCTGAAACCCTGCGTCTCTCAGGTGTGTGGGGAAGCCCCCAGCACTGCCTTCAGGGGAAACAGAAAGGAACAGAGCACAGACCGTCTGCCACACAGACCAGGGTCTCACCCTCTTCACACTGAGTTCAACTCTGTGAAACAATGGCATTTAGGGCTGCTTCCCAAAATTTTATGTCAAATTATTTCCTCTGGTTAAAGAAATTAGGCAATGAAGGCCTAATTTAAAAGTCAGTTCCCTAAAATAGTGACCTTTCTTGTTCCCAAAGATTCTTTCAAAAATTGTTAGTTAGAGCAAGGAACATTTTCCAGCTAGTTTTAGAAGAGTAGGAGCACCTTGATACCAAAACCAGATGTCAAAAGAAAAGGCTAGGATGCTTTACCTCTCATGAATACACACACAAAAACCCTTGACAAAATAATACAAATCAAATCTAGCAACACAAAAAATCTAGCACCATCAAAATGATTATACACACTCCATGACCAAGTTCAATTTATCCCAGACATGCAGAGTAGGTTTGACATATAAAAATTAATGTTATATGCAATATTAATAAAACAAAGGATAAAAATCACATTGTAACCTTAATATGGTGAGAAAAGGCATTAAAAAGTTCAATACCCTTCCATGATAAAAACACTCAACAGAGCTGGAATAGAGAGAATTTGCTCATCTTGGTGAGAGGCATCTAAAAAATCCTGTAACTAACACCAGTGAAGCAGATTTCCCTTGCTGTTATGTTAGGAAGAGGGCACTGTCCTCACTGTCCTCTGCAGCATATCCCAGGACAGTCAGGCAATAAAAATGAAATGTGTTTGCTGAAAGGAAGAAGGGAAACTACCGCTTTTTGCAAATGATGTCATAGTGTGTATAGGAAATCTTAGGAAACATGCACATGCATACATGCACACACAATAGAACCAGTAAAGGAGTTCAGAAAAACGATGTATTTCTATAAGTAGCTATGAACAGCCCTAAGTTGAAACTAAGAAAAAGTTATTTCATTTACAAAAGCAAAAATTGAATACAATATAAGGAATAAATTGAATTGAAGAAATCCACATAATCTACACTAAAACTATACATGTCATTAAGAGGAATTAGAGATTTAGATCAATAGGAAGGCATCCCATGCTTATGGATTGGAAAATGGCAAACCTGAGAATTTACAAATTTACTGAACTGTACATGTGTAAGAGGTAGATTATGGAGTGTAATTAAATACACATATTATATATGCTTTAAGGGTGGTAAAATGAATCTACTCACCTGTACTTCTACTTGCTGGTGATGAAGCAACTGACGGAAGCTGCAGGGTGCCATTGCTGGCTATTCCTAGTTAGGTAAAAAATGTCATTGTTATTGGTCATGGTCTCATCTTACTTGTCAAGCAACAAGTACAAATCAGGTAGACATGGAAGGGGATGGGATCCCTCTGCAGAGGGACTTGTCTATCTTTAATTTTTCCATTTTCCAGCTCCTTTTGTCCAAAGAGAAATGTATGTGTTGAGTGCTGGGGTGTGTGGCCTTATTTTAAACATCCGCACATACACACACTCACGCACATGCACACGTGTGCGCACACACATGGAGTTTTGTGTGATAGATCCAAATTGCAAACTGTTCTTACTGACTTCTACCTGGGCTTCATTAAACATGAAGAAAAGTATTGCAAAACTCTAAGCTCTAGCCACTCAAAATCATTTTATTATTCCTTGTGGAAGAAAATGCCCTGGTTGACAGGACGAGGGAGTGTCATTTGTTGATATGAACTGTGTGCTATTTTGTTAATTTAGCTATGGTAATGAAAATTCCAAATAAGCATAAGTCATAAAGAAGCTGGTCCACTTGTCATTATTTGTTCATTCATGAAACATTCTTTAAATTCCTGTTCTGTGCTGGCCTCTCCTAGACTCTGGAGGGTAGAGTGTGGCTTTCAGTATAGTTCTAATCTGAATAATATCAAGAATAATTTCCAGCATTTAGTAAATATCTTTTTACATAAAACAACACTGAGGACATGAATATCAACAGAAAAAAAGATCTTTCTGTCCACTAAGTTTTACCTTATGTGTGTGCTATTCACAGTACACATAAGCACAGACCAGTGGTTGTATATGTATTCTGCAAAGACATTCTCTTCTTTCCTATAACACCTTGGAATACCTACTTGTTGTAGTACTGGGGATTAAGGGAATGAGAAAAGGTGCTCTAATACTGAGCTATATGCCTAGCCCTTTTTATTTTGAAATAAATTTTCCAGGCTGGCCTTAAATTGAGATCCTCCTGCTTCAGCTTTCCAAGTAGCTGGAGCTACAGGCATGTGTTGCCACATACACAGAGCTTAGAACTTGTTTGTAATGTCCCCTACTTACCATGACATTTGAAATATCTAGGTTCTTGTATTTATGCAAACTCTATTAAGGGTGAACTATCTATTTCCATGAAATTAGTCTAATGCTTTAAAATCCTAGTCCAGAGAGGAGTTTCACAGATGAACTGGCTGAAGGGAACCAAGGAACAGCAAGGGTCAGGGTGGTGGGGGTGCAGAACGACATCCACACAGGAGGGCAACTTGATTTGCTGCTGGCCCCATGCTGGTTGTGTGTGAGACTTTGAGATGCCCCAGTGGCTGTTGCAAAGAAGTTAGGTTGGGGAGCAGTGAGTGCTCAGACTGCCTGACCTCTCCTGGGTCCTAGGTGCTCACAGTTAAATGACCAACCAAGGAAACCCTAGCACTAACATCCTGGTGGGAGGTTCTGTTTCTCCCGCTCACCATGTCAACCTCCTGTGTGAGGATGTGCTATATGAATGATGTGTGCTCTTTGGCCAGAGACAGTGCCTCTTTGCCCCAGACAGCACCTGCATGGGAGCTCTTGGCACCAAGAGCAGAAGGCTGGGACTCTTACCACCACCCTCTCATTGTCCCCTGCTGGCCTCTGTCTCATATATTGCTTGAACACTCAAAACATAAAGATTAGGACCTAGGGAATGAGAGCAGTGAACATAAATAGATAAGGGGTTAGGCATGTACAGTTTCTAAACTTTCAAAGCCCTGAGCCTTATCTTTCTACCCTGACTTCATGTTACAGGAGAGGGATGTGAGAAAGTTGAGCATCAGACTCAGGCTTCACCTGGCCTTTTACTTTGGGATTCAAGATCAGCCTTGGTCTATGCAAAAAGGAGGAAGTAAATGGATACTAATTTCTAGTGTTCCTAAACTTTTGTGTGAACAGTGATATTGTGATTATGATACTGATCCTCAAATATAATCATGATACTAATGACATAATGCCTTTATTCTTCCAGTCATAGTGAGAGTCAATGGACAAAAATAATTTATATTTAAAGTGTAAAATGTGATGTTTGATATATGCATGCTTTGCAAACTTATTGCCAACATCAAGCTTGTTAACATACCCACCACCTCACACAGTAAGCATTTGTGTGTTTGTGTGTGTGGAGGAGCAGTGAAGTTATTTTAGATCTGTTGCTAATTTATGAGTGTTCATCTTCAAATATGAATGAGCATTCTTCATAAAAGTTATGGTGAAAATTTTCCACTATGCTACCTGTGTTAAAATTCTGAAGTATAAATGCATGTTACTATTGTGAGAAAAATGTCACATTGACTGATAACTACGATTTCTGTAAATATTATGTGCAAAAAAATTGGTAAGTACATCCAAGTAGCTAGGGAGCAGAAAAACAGGCTGAAGTTAGTATCACCATTAAAAGGAACTATAACTATTTCTTTTAAGGTTATTGCAGCATTTTGAGTCAATAAATGTATAGATTACCTCATTAGCATATTGCAGTTTTATTCTGTAAAATTGTTTAGTGAGATAGTACTTATAACATTTTCTAAAATAACTTCTGAGAGACGTGTTAAATTCTATTTAGGCAAGTATTTCAAGAAAATGTCTAACCTGTCATCACTTAACGTTTTATGAGAATAAACATAAAGTAAAACATCAGCTTTATCATATCAAAATTCTGTGAAAAGGAGAAACCAAAGGATCATGTACAGAGGTATCCCAGGAGAGACATTTTCTTTACAAACTTAACAGAAAGACAATGTATTAAAGAATAAAGACTACAAGGAACCCAAACCATTTTAATCCAAGCAGTCAGACAAGAAAACCCACAAGAAGTTTTCAGACCATTCTTCAGTGTTCACTACCTACTGTCCACACAGACAAATGCACCTGGATATGCCCAACACGCTGTGGACCACGGCCCAACTACGGCTTTCTCCTGACCCAGGTGTAGTTAATGCAGCGGTAGTATAGAGCATGGTGCTGAGAAATGTTTATTCTTGCAGTATGATTCTACTCGTTCAAACACTTGACTAGCAGCTGTCTTTGAACCATGCTAAATAATAATCACATTTAAGAACAAAATTTCAGGTTGGTTTTTGTACCTTAGGTGTTCATGTTATGATGGTCACATGCAGTGTCTGCCAAATGTGATTTTTAATTCAGCTGTGTGATTTCTGCACAGTGAGCAGTGACCGAGTCCATTCGGGAGCCTCAAGTCCCTTCTCCCTAGCTGTAAATCTCTGAAAGCCAGCTCTCCTTCAGGCAAAGGTCTGCCCAGCAGCTACCACGAGACTAGGGGGCTTTGAGGAGAATCCCCATCTCACCTACACTTCTATTCTGATGGTAGAATTTCTATCATTGGCAAGAGAAAGAACATTTATATGCTTTCCATAGATATAGCAGCATGAAGCCAACTTTAAGCAAGGAAAAGTGTGATTGGGAAGCCTTAAAATTAAATTAAGGAATCTATGCATGTATTTCTTATTGATTTATTGGTAAATACTTTCACTGTGACTAAGGGAACCAAGCTGGTCATGAGGAAGGGAAACAGACTGTTTCAATGTGGAGATGTTCTTTTGATATATTGTGTGATTCAACCTGATTATTTTGGAAGATTGGAGAATGTATACAACTGCCCCCCATTTATGCCTCCTGTAGCCCTGGAATTAGGAAGCCAAGCACACAGGTACATTGCATAGAGCATGAGATTTTAAGATAAACTCTGCACCCCTTCTGACACTGCATGTTGGTTGCATTTCCTACTGGGAGAGCAGCACCATGACCCAGAGACTGGCTCACCTGTGCCCTCCCCATACACTGGGGACCAGGCAGCATCCATACAGCCAACTCCTGTGCCCCCATCCTCTGTGCTGCCCACAGTGCTCTGAGCATACAGCCCATGTCCTGATGCCTGGCTTCTCAGTTTGGGCTGCGCTGGTGTGGACCGGAGACTTTGGGTCTTCACACAATGTCAACACTCTGCTTCTCTGTGTCGGCAGCTAGGGGCATTACTGATGACAGAGCTAACACACTTTCACCAAATTCTTGTCAAACTGTCAATTTTACGTTGGGTTCTGCTGGAAGCTCAAAGAGAGGAAAGAGAGAGAGGGGAGCAAATTCAAGAAGTGATCAGAAACTATAGTGAATGTTTAAATTTTAAAGAATTCCAGTGAAAAAACCACATTACCATTAACCCCCCTTAAAATATCTCCCTTGTCTCACATACACTTCTCTGGTTGTTCTCGCCACTCTGAAATGGTAGATGAGTGTCTTTGTGGGGTGTGATTAAAGCTACAGTGAATGCTGCAGCTGAGCGTGGTCCAGTGGAGAGGCAGCTCATAAGAGCATCACGGTGTGTCCTGACCCATCTCACTCACTGGACCTGGCACTGCGCAACTCCTGCCTCTTCCCCAAAGTCAAAATGACCATGGAAGGTCGATGTTTTGAATCAGTCCAGGACATCTAGGCAGCTATGACCATGCAACTAAAGACAGGAAAGAAGGACCTCATAAGTGCTTCAGAAAGTGGCAAGAATGATGGGTAAATGTGCTGAAACAAGGAGGAGAATTTTGAGGAGGATTCATGGTAATGTACCTTTTATGGTAATAATTTTATTTAAATACACCATGATTTTGATCATGCCTCATAGTTACACTTTGTAAAAGTACCAGAACCTAGTTCTCAGAACCTAGTAACACAGGGCTAATACTATTTTGAAACATAAATACAGCTGTGATGGTACACACCTGTAATCCCAGCACTCTGGGAGGCTGATGCAGGAAAATTGGAAGTTCAAGCCCAGTCTGTGCTGCTTAATGATTTAGTGAGACCCTGTCTCAAAAAAGAGAAGGTGAAGCTGGGGATATAACTAAGTGAAAAGACTTTGGATTTGATTAAAACTAAAACTACAATGTGAAGGAAATGGCTAGAGGCATTGTGGGCCATGGCTTCCTACCTGTGTCCTTTGGAGTTTCCCTTGGCTGGAAATACAGGTTGTACAATATTCTGGGAATAAAACACCCCATGCTGTTCTCATTATATGATGTTCCCCCTGATTTGATAGAGAAGTTCTAGGAGGACAGACTTGCTTTCATCTCAGAATCAAACGTTGCCAAAATAGTAGGCTTTGATCATGGCACCCTTAATCTCTACGCATCTCCACCCCGGTGGAGCCCAGAGGAATGGTCTTTGTTGACCTGCATGTCAGAGCTTGGTCTCAGAATAAAAATTAAGGGGGGAATTAAGAGCTGAGGAGGAATTTCAGTCATCAATTCATTCAGGGTACTGGTCTTTCTGTGACCTTGGCATTGCCTAGGGACAGAAACCCATTGCCTAGGGACAGAAACAAGAGTTTCAATGAGTTCTATGTTCTGTCCCACATTGATTAGGGAACTGAGCAACAAGCCTCATTTCTGTATGGAGCAGGATAAACCAAACACTGTTTTGCACCGACACACCCTTGGTTTTTATTGGAAAGATTCTAATATTATTTTAAATTGCTGTGGATGATAAGGCAATTCCCTTATTGCTTAGATATGCTGGATCTATTTGTTATCACTCAGTCCAGTGATAGAAATGATGACATTGCTATTGAAGCCAACAGATTAAATCTGTTATCACCTCAGAACAACCACCAGATCAGTGTTCGCTTAATAAAGGTGCGCTGTGTTGGCCCTGCTGTGCAAGTGGGGAGCTAGAGCAGCCAGATATTTTTATGACTTGGGCATTGTGTTTTTGTTCTCTAAAAATAAATGATGTTTATGTAATATTCACAATAAGAACACTCTCAAGCAGGAAGCAGTCACCAAGAATATTGGCAAGGAGACCCACTGAGATCCCGGGCTTATGATGAAACCCAAAAGCACACAGGGTTCTCAGAAGAGTGACACAGCACAGATCTTTGTAACAATCATATATAAGATTCCAGGGTACTTCTTGTATTAAATTATGCAAGCTATACTAGTTTTGTTTGTTAAAGATAAAATACTTTTTATGAAGAGCTAGTCCTACCGTTAGGAGATGTTGCAGTTGTTTCAGTAACACCAGTGTTTGTGTTTGCTGTTGATACCAATATTTTTGTTGTGGAAACTGTTGCTGATGCTGGCATAGGAGTAGATGTATTTCTATCACCTGAAAAAAAGTAAATTTTGTTAAAGTAGTTGCATTAACATTTGTATTTAATTCATCAATTGACAGACTAGTATTTAAATCAAGTGAACTGTATATTTACTGCTATTAACTGAGTAGGTAGGGCCTGGGTCAAGAATGAATTTTCTGGTTGCACTGAAAGCATCCTTGGTTCAGTATTTGCCCACTGACTCTACCTGCTTTTCGTCAGTGGTGCAAATTGTCATGGTGGCTGAGACTAGCCATTTGTGGTTCTGAAGTTACAAAGTTTCTGAGAAAACTTACAAAGAATAAATGTGTGAATCTAAATTTAACAGTAGTTTTAAGTCAACTAGATTAATTTCATGAAATGAAATAATTAAAGGGCATTCTCTGGACACTACATATTTTTACAACACATTGTAATTGTTAAGTAGTAAAATGTCAGTCAATATTAATGTATATCTTCTTACTAAACACTCTCTTTTCTCTCCCCCTATAAATATAGATATTAACTATAAAATACAAAAGTATTTTATATAATAGACGTAACAGATGGAGAAAGAGTGGGAGAAAGAGAGAGAAAGATTCCAAAGAAATCCAAAAAGTTATAAAGAAATCCAAAAATTGCAACTTGTTTAAATTTTTTGGTGATAGAGCCACAATAAATCTGCCTTTTCAAAATTTCTAAGGTGTAATTATGAGCTGAAAGAATAAATAAAATCCAAAATATACAATAGGTATTGTAAAATGGGAGGAAACTGTTCAAAAGGACAGAGAAACTGGGATGGGGTAAAGGAGAAAGAAGGAAGGGGAAAGCAAACAAACAAAATACACACACACACACACACACACACACACACACACACAAATACAAGATAGTTAAGATAGTTATGCTACTAAATTCTCTTAGTTCATCACAAAGGCTTATGCTAATACTGTTTGAACAATTAAATGTCTATATCTTATACTCTGAGTAACTAATTTAAAGATAACAATATGCAGTGTATTAACCATTGTTACTCTTCTATTATCTTATTTTAAAATTGTGTTTTATCTTTTTTCTATTTAAAATGAAAAAATTATAATTATGTTGTTAAACCAAACTCATGGAAACTAAGGCAATAAACTGTATCTGCATTATACATTTATTTTATTTATTTATTAACTTGTTTTTTAACAAACAGACATCCATTTATAAAATAGCATAAGAACAAGACAAACAATACAGAGTTACAGACAAAGTGGTAATTAACAATGGTTGTTGTATCACATATTGATATCTTCAAAGTGCTTCCTCAGGAAAACAAATAGAGACATGCAAAATTCATCAAACAAATAATCATTAACTGTTCCTTTCAGTAAAGCAATAGAAGACAGTAGTATTACTTTTAACTATCCTGTATATACATACATACATAAAATTTCCCCTTCTTTCTCTTCTCTTTTCCCACACCCAGTGAGACCTCTAGACCTAGTTTGCTGAGGAATCTCCAAACTAATTTCCACAGTGGTTTCACCAGTCTGCATTCCCGCCAGCAGCGGAGAAGAGTTCCTATTTCTCCACAGCCTCGCCAGCATTTATTATTGGTTGATTTCTTAAAGATAGCCATTCTTACTGGGATGAGGTGAAATCTCAGTGTTGTTTTAATTTGCAGTTCTTGAATGACTAATGATGTGGAAAATTTTTTCATGTATTTATTTGCCATTTGTAGTTTTATTTTCTGAGAAGTGTGTATTCATCTCAGCTGCCCATTTTTGGATTGGGTCTTTGAATTTGGAGGGGCTGATTTTTTAAATTCTTTATATGCTCTAGATAGAAGAGCTTTGTCCAAGGAATAGTCAGCTAAAATTTCTACTCAATTTGTGGGGTTTATTTTTAATCTGCTGGTGATTTCTTTAGATGTGATGTGCAGAAACTTTTCAGTAGGATGAGATCCCAGTTGTTGATTCTTCGAAGTATTTCACAGGTAGTTTGGTTTTTGTTCATGAATTCTCTGCATACCCCTATGTCTTCAAGGTTTTTACCTATTTTTTCTTCCAATAGATGCAGTGCTTCTGTTTTAATTTTGAGATCTGTGATCCATTTTGATTTTAGTTTGGGCATGGTGATAGATTGGGTTTATTTTCCGTCTTTGGCAGGTGGCAAATCAATTTTTCCAACACCATTTATTAAAGAGGCTATCTTTCTTCCAGCGAGTTTGTTTGGTCCCTTTATCAAAGATTAGGTGGTTGACAGTGTTTGTAGTTGTGTCTGTGTCTTCTAGTCTGTTCATTGATCTTATGGTCTGTTTTTTAGCCAGTACCAGGTTGATTTTATTACAGTAGCTTTGTAGTATAATTTCAGGTCAGGGATTGTAATTCCACTGACTTGTCCTTGTTGCCCAGGATTGCTTTTGCTATTCTGGGTCTCTTCTGGTTCTAGGTGAATTTAAGGAATATTTTCTCTATATCTGTGAGGTATGCTAACAGTAGTTTAATGGGAATTGCATTGAATCTGTACAACAATTTTCATAGTATGGTAGTAATTTTTTGTAATAATTTTTCACAATGTTGCTTATTCCTATCCATGAGCAAGGAATACTTTTCCATTTATTGAAATCCTCTTGAATATCTTTTTTCAGAATACTGTAGTTTTCATTGAATAGATCTTTTACTTCTTTTGTTAGATTGATTCCTAAATGTTTCAACTTCTTGGATGCTATTGTGAAAGCATCTTCAATTGCATCCTTAATTTACTCTCTCAGTCTGTTTGTTGTTTGTGAATAGGAATACTATTGATTTTTGGGTGTTGACTTTATATCCAGCTACACTACTGAATTTGTTGATTAATTCAAGGAGTCTTCTGGTGGGGTTTTTGGAGTCTTCCATATCATCTGCAAATAGTGGTAGTTTTACTTCCTTCTTTCATATCCTTATTCCTTTTATTTCTCTCTCTTGTCTCATTGCTCTGGCTAATGCTTCTAGAACTATGTTGAATAGCAGTGGTGACAGTGGACATCCTTGTCTTGTTCCTGATTGTAAAGTAAAAGGTTTCAGTTATTGTCCATTTAGTATGATGTTGGCTGTTGGTTTGTCATAGATGGCTTTGATCAGGTTGAGGTAAAGACCATTTGTTCCTATTTTTCTGTAGAGTTTTTATCCTTAATGCATGTTGGACTTTGTCAAAAACTTTTTCTGCATCTATTGAGATGATAATGTGTTTTTTGTCTTTGACTCTATTGATATGGTGTATAGCATTAATTTGAGAATATTGAACCATCCCTGCATTCCTGGAATGAATCCAACTTGGTCATAGTGTATGATTTTTTTTGATGATTTGCTGCATTCTATTTGCTAGTATTTTATTGAGTATGTTTGCATCTATATTCACTAGGGAGATTGGTCTGTAGTTGTCTTTCTTGGTTGGGTCCTTCTGTGGTTTGGGTATCAGTATAATACGTGCCTCCAGAAATGAGTTAGGGAGAATTGCTTCTTTTTCAATTTCATTGAAGAGTTTGAGGAATGTGAGTATTAAATCTGCTCTAAATTTCTTGTAAAGTTCTGCTGGGAATGCATCAGGGCCTGGGCTTTTCTTTATTGGTACATTTTAAATTACATTTTCAATCTCATTAATTGATATTTGGTTGTTCAGGATTTTTATATCTTCTTGAATCAACCTTGGTAATTCATACATATCTATGAATTTGTCCATTTCTTCTGAGTTTTCTAAGGTATGGGAGTAAATATTTTTCGAAGTAGGTATTAATGATCTTCTGAATTTGTGTACAATCTCTAGTAATTTCATCTTTTTCCTTCTTTACTGCACGAATTTAAGTTCTTTCCTTTGTTTAAAATAAGGTTGGCTAGGGATTTATCAATTTTATTTGTTCTTTCAAAGAACCAACTCTTTGACTCATTTATTTTTTTGTAGGGTTTCCTTCATCTCAATTGCATTAATTTCTGTCCTGATCTTTATAATTTCCTCCCTTCTTTGGGCTTTGGGCTTGACTTGTTCTTTTTTTTTAAAAAAAGTTTGAGGTGCAGCATTAAGCTACTTATTTGTTGTCTTTCTGTTTTCTTTATGTGTGAGTTCACCACTCTAAATTTCCCTCTGAGAACTGCCTTCATCCCACAGAATCCAGTAAGTTGTATCACATTTTCATTTGTTTGTAGGTATTTAATTTTTTCATTAATTCCTTCATTGGTTGTTCAGGAGGTTTTTGTTTAATTTCCAAGTATTTATGGAGTCTTTGGAGTTGCTTTTGTCATTAATTTCCAACTTCATTGCACTGTAGTCAGATGATAGGCATGGGATAATTTCAATTCTTTTGCATCTTGGTATGGGTAGAATGCTTGCTCTGTGGGTAGAATGTGATCTATTTTAGAGAAAGTCCCATGAGCAGTTGAGAAAAAATGTGTATTCTGATGTTGTGGAGTGCAACACTCTGTACACATCTACTAAGTTCATTTGTTCACACCTTTGGTTCATGTCTGTTATTTCTTTGCTGATTTTTTGTCCAGTTGACCTATCTCTTTGAGTCAAAGGGGTGTTGAGCCCCCCTAATACATTAGTGTTATTAATTATGTGGGTTTTCATGTCTGTTAAGATTTGTCTTATGTAGTTTGGTGCTCCGATATTTGGTGTTTATAATTGTTATCTAATTCTCTTGCAGTTTTCCCCTAACTAGTATGTAGTAATCTTCTTTATCTCTTTTGATTATTCTCAGTTTAAAGTTTACATTGTCTGCAAACATAATAGCTACTCCTGCTTTTTTCTGGGTTCCTGTTGCATGGAAGATTGTTTTCCATCCTTTGACTTTCAGTCTATGCATTTCTTTTTGAGTAAAATGTGTTTCCTGTATCCAGTGTATCACTGGATTTTGTTTCTTAATACACTCTGCCAGTCTGTTTCCTTTGGCTGGTGAATTGAGGCCATTTACATTTATGGTTATAACCAATATGTGTTGGCTTTTCATTGTCATGTTATTTACTTGCTGTTGATTTCTTACTTTTTCAACCTGTTTAATTGCTTTTTCTGCTTGAGGGTTCCTTTCTATTGTTGTTCTTGAAATTGTGATCATTTTCTTCTGTCGAGAATGTCTTTTAGTACTTTTTGTAAGGATGGTTTCACACTCATGAAGTTCTTCAGTTGCTCTTTGTTGTGGAAATATTTTATTTCTCCATTAAACTTCAAGGATAGTTTGCCAAGATACATTAATCTTGGTTGGAAGCTGTTTTGTCATAGGACCTGTAATACTTTGTTCTAAGCTCTTCTTCATTCGATGGTTTGTGCTGAGAAATCTGCTGTGATTGTGATGGCCTTTCCTTTAGAGGTGATCTATTTCTTTTCTCTAGCAGCTTTTAATATTTTGTTCTTTTGCTGGAGAGCTGGGATCTTGATTATTATATGTCTGGTTGTTCTTTCACTATGGTTGTGACTAGTAGGAGTTCTGTATGCCTCATCCTGTATCTCAGTTTTTGTTTCCATCCTTGGGAAATTTTCTCCTATTATTTCTGCAAATATTCTTTTTATGTCATTTGTGTCACCTCCTGCTTTTTCATGGACTCCTATTTGTCTGATATTATTTCTTTTTGCCTCGTCTTGCAGCTGTTGAATTGATTTTTCCTGGATCCTTATTGATTTTAAGAGACCCTTCCTTTCATGATTGTTAGCTGTCATGATGTCTTCAAGATTTGAAATTTCATCTTCAGCTTCATTTAGGCAGTTTTCAAGCTTTCAGTGGAAGTTGTGATTTCCTGGAAATTTCTTTGAGTCTGCTTCATGCATTCTAATTCATTCCTATATTGCTCATGTAATGTTTCCATCTGTTGCCTATGTTCATCTATTTTTATCTGTTTCTTCTTTAGATGTGCACATTTGTTCATCGTTATTGTCATTTCATTTTTTGCCTGAGAGATTATATCTGATCTTATTTCTTCTATGGTCTGATGGAGCTGTTTTTTTACTTTCATTGCAATCATTTCAGCAATTTCAGGTGTGTCTTTATGAAGTTCTCCTATGCTGATATCTCCCGGACTTGTTCTGAGTGGGGTGGAGTTCTGAGATTGCATTTCAGTCCTTTGCTTTGTCATGTTTCATGCTGCCAGTTTGCTCAGTCTCCTTCTTCTCTGACAGTTCAGCAAACATTGCTAGTGGCCGTAGTTTTCCTGGTGATCAGGCCTGTCCCTTAGTGTCTTCTGAGATGTTCTGCTGAGTCTGGGGACTTCTAGTAGATGGTGAAATGTACCTACTTCTTCCAGGTCTCAGATGCGAACTGTGATGTCAGGTGATGGCAGATGTGTGACCCTGAATCTGGTTGCACTAGTGGTGCAATACTGGACCAGTGGTGCTGTGACCCCAGACAGTTCTAGATACAGGAAAAACCCAGACTCAAAATGCAGGGTCAACAGTTTGTGGACCACATGATTCTGTGTCAGCAGTCAGTTCAGGACACGCCTAGGATTCAGACCTGGGCTGCACTAACAGTGATCACAGACTACCTGTGTCTCTGACCTCCAGGAGGTCAGGGTGCAAGTGAAGCCCAGACCCGAAATGCGGTGCCTGCAGCTCATGGAGCACCTGCTCCTGTACCTCACTCAGCGTTGGGCACATGCAGGGAGGCCCCACACGTGAATCCCTCTGAAAGCAGTTTGCAGGCCTTTTGAATGAGAATCTCCCATATCAGGAAAATGATGGAGAATGGATAAAGCAGAGAATGAGAGGATGGGAGGTGAGCCCGACTGTGAGCGCCTGTTTGCTATTGATTACCTCCTGCCTCTTAAAATCATCATCTTATATCCATCTTACTTCCATGAAATGACTAGTTGTGAGCTATAAGCAGGAGAATTCTGCCCACTGACCTGCCTGGATGAAGATGTGTCACCAAGCATTTCCTCCTCCCCTTCCCAAAGCAGCTGGGCCTGGTGTTCCCGGCCAGACACTCCATGTCTCATCATGCACCTCACTCCACCATGAGTCCCTGAGTTACTCAGTAGAGAGCGGGCCTCTAAGGCAGGGCTGACCACAAGTCTCACAGCTGGCAGGAAGCATGCTCTGAGGATCATCTCTTCCTAAGAGGGACACCAGGGCCTGCCCTCAGGATCACTATTTAGGGGGAAGAACACAGGCTCAGAAGGGTGAACATCTTGCTCAACTGCAGTAGAAAGCAACATGGTGGGACTGCAACTCACACACACATCTTTGAGCCAGCCACAACAGTAAGGGGGCTTCACAGCAGGTCATAGTAAACAGAGATTAGTCACTTATGCTCATAAAATCACTTCCAAAGGAAACTAACACATCTTCAATGAGGGACTGTAAAGAGAGGGAGATGTGTAAAATTATAGAACAATAACTCAGAACAGTCCTTTTGAAGAGGCTTAAAAACAATAGACAATATTAAACAAAAGCTGGAAAAAATACCCAAAGAAAATGAGAAATTTGACAATGAAATAAAAACAACAGAAAAAACACAAATAGAAATCCTAGAGATGAATAACACCATGACTGAAATGAAAAATTCAGCAGAAAACATTAATTACTGGCTCCTTTGAAAGGAAGAAGACAGAACCTTTGAGTCTATGCAAATAGAGGAACGAAAAGGAAAAAAAAAACTGCATGAATTAAAAAAAAACTGCTGAAGTAAGTCAAGGAATCATGGGACACAATTAAAACAGCCAATATGTATATAATCTGAATTCAAGGAGAAAAATAGGAAAGGGACCAGAAGGGATATTTCAAGAAATAGTGGCTTAAAGCATCCCTAATCTGTAGAAAGATGCCAACAACAGGAAGTGTGAAGATCTTCCATCAAATTCAACCCAAAGAGAAATTTATTAAAACAAGGAGTCAAACTATCTTAGTTACTTTCCTCGTTGCTGGGACAAAATACTCAATACCCAAAGTTAAAGGAAGAAAGGTTTATTTAGCTCACAGTTTGTAGAGGCTTCAGTTCGTAGCTGACTGGCTGTCCAGCAGGATGGCATGACAGAGGGGCGTTGTAGAGCAGGCAAGCAGCAGGCAGCAAGCAGCAAGTGACGAGTGGCAATAGCAGCTTCTTTCTGTCTCTTTATATTTTAGTTGGGCTACCTGCCTTTAGGGCGAGTAGCACTCACAACTAGAACTACGCTAAACCAATCAGTGGATTGATTTAGTAATCACACAGACTTGATCCCAGCACCACACACTCTAGATCCAGCCACTTCTGAAAAAATACCACATATGACTTCATGAAGCTTTGGGGGGCCATCTAGACCCAAGCAATAACACTATCAAAAATCAAATGCAAAGAAAAATTCACATTATAGGATCTGCAATACAACTGTGAGTGCATTTCTCAGCACACACTATTCATTTATATGCTTATGCAAAATAATCATATATACACTCATGTATGTAAATATATAGTGTCCTCTGTGAATAGAAGACACTAAAGAAAAGCATACAAGTCACTATCCAAAGAGAAAGCAGGAATAGCCCTGCATGCGAGCAGGTGACAGAAGGGCTCAGGACTATGGTGCCAGGCTTGAGCTCAGTGCCACCTCTCACCAACTATTGGCCTCATGCAGGTGGCTTAACCCTGCCTGCACTGATGCCTTGTCTCCAGGTGGCCCTGTTGGGAAGTGAGGGACTTTCAGGTGGTGAATCTTATGGGGTTCCTGAAGTCTCCAGAAGATGTGCCTGAGATTTGTTCCCTCAAGACCTGCTGTGAGACTGAGTTTGGCCCCAGCCTCTCTCTTGTCCTAGTCTGAGTAGTCATTGTGTCCTTTCTAGCACATATGCTCCTGCTTTGCTGTGTACTGCACGATGTGGCACAGTTGAGAGCTGAGAAGATGCCAGTGCTATGCCCTTGAAGCCCCCAAACCTGCTGCTTCACACTAGTAGCTGCTTTAGCTATTTCATTACAGTGATGACAGTCTGACTGATACCACCCCAGTTTCAAACCATAGTGTACATTTTATGGGGATTTTTACAAAGCAAAGATGGAGACATTTGAAATGATAAGCACTGTAGCAACTATGCTGGTTACACTTGAATTCATCCTCCTTAAAATCTTAATGAAGTGAAACATATTTTATAATTCTATCATTCACTCAGATACACTTACACTATTTGTGAGTATTCCTTCTATATATTTCATTAACTCATTTGAAGGCTACCGCCAACACAGCCAGGCAGACGGTTTAAGTCAGACTAGTCACACAAAAATTCAAATCCTCCTTTAATTATAATCTGATTCTTTCAATTCTATTCTTACTTTGATGACCAATTTTCTAGGTTTTAAAATTTATTTTAATTGTTTCCTTTTAGGTCTCCATAAACCATTCCTTCTAAGAAGCTGTGATCACAGAAGTATAAAAGAAAGTTTGCAGGATAGCAAAAGGAAACTTCCTCATGTAGAGGAAGAAAAAGGTGTTGTACATTGCAGTTCTGCTAGCCATGCTGATTGCCGTCTTGCTCTGGGCACTGAGCTGCCAAGGGCTGCATTTTCCACCAGGAGTATTGACACTAGGTGTTGTCTATTTGTATAGGGATAAAAATATTTGCATATCTATGCTAATATTTTTAAATATCTATGGATTCTACTGTGATTAATAAAATTATATTTTAAAAAAATTGCTAAACATTTAGCTGCATTGTCTCTTTCCTCGATCAGCAGGTGTAAGTTTCAGTAAATGACATATTAATCTTTAAAAAGTGGGGCACTTTCTTGTACATCTTCAACTAGAATGCCAAAAATAGTGAAGTTTAGCTAATTTCACTCAAGGCTTTGTGGCATCACAGGACCAAGTCAGAATTTGGACTCTTCTTCCTCATTCCCTGTAAATAGTAATGGGATCTCTTCAAACACACATAACTCAGATTCTTAAATTAAAAGCAAGTAAATACCTACAGAGCCAAGGATTTGTAGCCCTTTGTTTCTAGCATAGTATAGTTCTAAATGGTGGGCCCAAACACTTCTTTTTTCTCTGCCTTTGTTCTCCTATGTTTCTCCACTTGGAGATGGAAACATGATTTGGGGACATGCTCAGCAGGGGCATTTTCCACTGCTTGATTTTAAAGATTAGCTTGTTATGGTCTATTTTCCAAATTAAAAATATTTTGGACTATTCCATTAGGGGGTGGTCAAAGCAATTATTTATGGTGGGTTAATTACATCTTACCCACTTCAAATAACTCTTCCTGGTATAAGACAGATGCCACCTTTGGGCAAAGAAAACCCAGACTGCACATGAGAGCAGATCGTTCACATTGAGCAGGCAGTAGACACATTTCCTGAGTATGCTTTCGATGCCTGGCTGGGAAGTTTCTGCTGTGTTGGAAAACCCAGAGTTACAGAGAACAGAAAAAATTAGATTCTAATTACATAGACCACAGCACCTCATTGTATGGTATAGTCCACTAATTTGAACCAGAAGCGTACCCTCCACTATCCCTTCCTAAATGCCGTGGGGATAAATAATAGAGAAAAGGCCAAGAAAAAAGATGGCACCCCTAAAAGCCTTTTAAGAATAGGAATGCCTAAAGTTCCTCTTTTCATTTCTCCATTGTAACATTCTCTCCTTCATTAATATCTGCAAATACCCATCAAGAATCTTGTCATGCTTGAAGGAAAGCAGAACTTCATTTTGGTTCTTGCTAAGGTGAAGTTGAAAAATTTGTCATTAAACAACAACAACAACAGAAGTACAAGTTTGACAGACACAGAAAGTTGCAAAGAGCAGCCAGTGTGAGAACTTAGTCCTTCCTCTGCCACAGGGATTGGAGAGGGGTTGGCTGTCCTCCCCAGGGCACGGAGTCTTTCAGGTGGCTGTGTTATTCATTAAAAGATAGAGACAGGTGATTTTCACATTATATCAAACACCTTTCTTATTTCTCTAAACATCATGTGCTAGACTCAGAATCACATTTGCTGGCTCATGATCACGTTTTCCAAGCAGAGGATAATTGCAGATTTGTTCTATAGCAAATTATTCTAGACTGGCAATGGGGAACCTTTTAGAGGTGGAATGCCAAACTGCAACCCAAAGCCCACTTAATTATCACAAAATGACAACACTGCATTGAAATCTCAATATAGAGGTTTTGGTTTACAAAAAACAGCTCTACATTAACATCTTTTGTCTTATAAGAAAAACACAATAATACATGCTATAGGTTCACCACCACTGTTCTGGACCATGCTGGCTATAACATTTCACATATATGGTTACATAATCAGAACAAATGGACCCCCTGGTGTATCAATAATTACTTAGACCTGGGATATCACCAGTGTTAGGGAATAAAGAGTTTTCTAGGATTTTGTTTGAAGGTTACCATTAAGTCGGAGAATACATTTGTGAATTGGCTTTTTAATCTTGAAGACAATTTATAGCAGAATGACTAAATTTGCATTCCTGACATAGGAACAGAGGTACAAATGAGAGAAAAAAAAATAGCTATGCTCTCATATTATCGCCAGTTATAATTAATTCCCCTTAGCCAGGCTGCAGAAACATGATGTTGGGTATAATTGAACATTTTATAACTTTAGAGTTATTACGAAAATACATAAGAATGATCAATTTCCAAACTATTTTGAAAGATATTAAGATTGATCTGTGTATCTTCAGCTACTAGTGTAGTACTTAACATTAGCTTCTTAAATGTATTAAATACTACAGATAAATAAGTTCTGCTTGAATACAATCATTTGAGTTATTTTGAATGTAAGATCTACTTTATTTAATTTACTTTTCATATTTAAATAATTTTTTTGCATTTAAATGTATTTGCAAATCATTATGTTTTATACTTAGTAAACACACTTCTGCTCTTTTGTGATCGCAGTAGCATTGAATGCTGGATAAATTTGGACTTATGATTTTTTATTTATTTATTTATTTATTTATTTTTTGTGGTACTGGGGATCGAACTCAGGACCCTGCGCTTGCTAGGCAAGCGCTTATTCCACTGAGCTATATCCCCAGCCCCAGGACTTATGATTTTTTAAAAGTACTTTAAAATCTGGAAATAATTCATGGGGGCATTTCCTGTGTTGTTAGCAATTTTTTTAGCGTTTTTATTTTATCTTTAGTGAAACTGTAACATTTGGAAGCATTACTATTCATGTCCTCTTGGGCCATAAAAGTTCAAGTAAAATGCACTTTATAAGTTGAGAAGAGCATTTACAAATTACCAGTGTCCTTGAAATTCTTAATCATTTTAGCAGCTTCCTCATAAGAAAAAAAAAAAAAAGAGCTGGCAGAAGGAACACAACACTGCTGCTTGGGTATAACAGCCTCCTCAGGTTTGATCTCTAAAAATATATGCCTAAAATTTCACCACATGCTGTTCTGTCTTTTACATTTTTTAAATGCCTTTTACTATTATTTCTTTACATTTTGTTAAAATCGCTTCTCTTTTTAAACATTTACTTCATAATATTACAATGTTTTAATGTTGTGACAACATAAAATCAGTCTTTATAGAAATAATCACAAAACAAATGCTATGAAAAAGTCCTTGGACTCTTGGTAAATAGCATTAACTATGATGATTTCATCTTGAGTTCTGCTCTCTCAATGTTAGAGAAACTACTGAGTGTTGGGATGTGACAAACACATAAGAACACCAAATGCTCACTCTTACTCAGGAAATCAGAAGCATGAGAGACTTGAGTTGGTTACTTAATTCTGTATTCATTTACGCCCAATATTACCTCAAGCAGCACCAGCTGTACCCTCCCACGCACTGGAAGTGCAGCTCGGGACAAAGCGTCTGAAGGCCGCCATCAGTCACAGTGGACATGGCCACATGGGGACACCTCGCGGTGACAGAGCTGCCCCACCCCCTCTCGCCCCTTTGTTTTCCCACGCTGGTGCAGACTATTCCCTCTTTCTTTACGATCTAAAGCCAAAAGGTCCCAAAGCTCAATCTTGCTTTAGAGACTGCTAACATTGGTGAAAAAGAAGGGCTGAGGAGTTAATAATCACTTAATGTTCCAAACACTTATGTGAAGAAAACATTTTATATAAAATAGGAGTTATAGGGCCCACAATATCTAGTCAGGTTTGAGTAAGGCTTTCAGTTTTCATCTCTTACGACATTATTATCAACAAAGCAGATTAAACTCTAAGTCACTAAATGACAGTGTCAAGGGAAAACTGAACCCAGCATGTCAAAGGAATCTGACCTTCACAGGTTAAAAAATAATTCAATTCAGCACTGATGGGACAGTGTGCTGAGCAGCACCTTTAACATCTTGAGTGATAACACAGCAAGTGACCAGGTAAAAATAACAGACATGATTAGAAAATTTACTTATTTATAGGATAAAGTTCAGAAGGGTTAAAAGGAGCAAAATTTAAAAACATACACATTTAGTAAAATAATGCAAAAATAAACACATCAAGAAAGTTACATAAACCTAAAGGAAAATCAAACTTTAAGATAATTAATATGATACTTTACAACTTCACTTTCAAACAGGCTGCAGTGATGACATAATGCTTTACAAGAATTAAAAAAGTAACCATTGCTGTTTTTTAAATAATAGTTGGATTCTTACAGCACAAATTCAATTTTTCTCTCTAGATTTTAAACACCAGCTAAGTTATCATAGATGAGGAATTAATGGGGGTAAAGAAGATGCAAAACTAAATTTAATTTTTTCAAATTTAGATTTCTATAATATCATTTCTCTACAGTAATTTCCCATTATGTGAATTAAAGTAAAAAGAATTTTACCCTAAAAATTTTCATTAGATGCAAAGCATCAGTAATTATTTTCTTAGTGTTCAGGGAAAATAAATGGGAAAATACAGTTCCTGAGCATGATAATTCTCATGTAGGCAAATCAAGAAGTACACATTATGATTGTAAACAAAATCAATTAGTAAAATGCACCTGCCATAAAATAACATGACATCATACATAATTACAGTGTCTAGGCTTTAATTGTATTAGAATAACAAAATAATTTCATGGATTATAGCATTTGTTATAATATCCATATTCATGTATTACAAAAAGGAGATAAAGTATCATTCTGATTCTATCTGCACTGAATTTTTCAGTGGTGAATTAAAGCAATTTAAGCATTTAGTAGGAAGACATAGAATCTTAAGGATATTTTTGGCCATCTGGGATAACTAGGAATGAGCAAGCTGCAGTCAGTAAATATTACTAATATTTACCACGGACTGAGCTTGAGAGAATTTGCCTGCTGTTTGGGAAAATCCCCTGATCCAAGGTGTTCTGTTTCACACCGCTGTGTGTCAGTCACATTTGTGTCAAAGTCTCAAACGCACCATAAGTGTTAGTGACACAGTAACTACAGCTCACTGTATTGTACCTTTCCCTGCACATGCACGTTCTACAGCCACCATTTGTCATTGCTCATGGTTTCAGCTCTGGGCAACCTGTATGGGTCTCTGGGAGCCACCTCTCCCACGTCACAGATGGTGGGCTGCTCCCTCGTGTGGCTGGCCGAGCCCTTGCGGTCACTGCGCTGTGCGTGTCCACGAACCTGTGGGATGCCTCACAACGTGCTGGTTTCCCCGGACAAAGCAAGGTGGAGGCCACAGGGAGCCCTTGCACACTGCACAAGGCTTGTGTGTTGCAGACTCTGCCCAGACCGGGGATGAGATGTTCCACTGGGGCCTGAGACCGGGAGGGCAGGGAGCACTGGGCCACGGGGCAGACCGACTTCTACCAGGCTACTGTCAAGGACAGAGCTGACGACAGCCTAAGTGATTGCTTTCTGTGCCCTCCAAGGAACGGGCAAGTCCCATTTACAGCTCGAGTCTCTCCACTCCACTTCTTGTTGGTCTCTGCCAGCTGAGCTGGTTTCCTTGCCCTAAACATGGCAGCTCCTTTCCTGTTCTCAGCTATGCTCACTCCATCCTTCCTTTTTCCTTTAACAAAACCCCAGAGAACATGACTCATTTTCTTTATTAAAGCTCAAATTGTGCCACCCGCAGGAAATCATACTTAGCAGGCCCATCTGTAGTGACTGACGTTCCCCAGACTCAGGTGAAAGCTCCTGGGTCTTTTGTACACAACATGCAGTCACTCAATGCCTGCTCTGTGCAGGCCTTCTTGCGGGTGACACAAATATGAGTACTTATTTCCCTTCTCAGTTCAAATAATTAATGTATATTCCAGTCATGATCCTGACTTTTAGTTCATCCCCCAGATGTAGTCTTCAAGGTTCCCAAGTGTACATTTTGTGTGCAGGAAAGATATTTTAGAAGTTAGTTGGGCTTTGGAAATCAATATTAAATTTTCAAATCACAGAATAAAATATTCTTCTGTTAAACCTTTAAGTTCAATTCATGAACACTACTATTCTATTTACTAATGCTGCAAATTTAGCAATCACTCAAGGCACCCTTTCATGTTTCATCCCTTTTGTACATTTCATTGAATTTTGGAATTACGTGCACTTAATTATAATTAGTGATAGTTGACATCACCACTTTGTCTGGGGTTCAGAGACTGACAGAGGTAGCATGTGTAAATGGCTCTGTAAACCCTCAGCTGACACGCAGTTACCGCATGGCTTTTGTGAAGGAGGTTTAAAGAGCACCGCCCCCCACACACATTGTTCCCCACCTGCTCTGTAGGTATAGCTTCTGGAGCAGATAAGATTGGCAACTACATCCTGTAGACACAGCTTATGTCAGCTAGTTCTCACAGGATTCATAAGGCTGTGTCTTCTTTTCAAGGCTAATTTATTAATTGCTTTGTCTCGCTTCTCGTCTCCACCCAGTTTCTAAAGACCAACCCTCTCAAGCAAATGTATAAAACTGGAACCTCTCTTTCATTCCAAATCCCAACACTTTGGATGTGAATTAGGCTGGGTTCATGTACATTGAAAATCCTGGAAATAAATCCTCCTGTTCTTCCCTCTTGGTCTCTCCGATGTCTTGGATTCTGCAAAAATTACATTATGAAGTCAGAGATGCTTCCTTGTTGAGATGATTTGCTGGAAAGCAAAACACATGGTTTTGCTCAGAAGTGTTTTTTGATACATGTTTGATCATTTTATAAGATTTAAAAAAATGAAAACTGCTTCTACCTTGAGTTAGATGGAGACTGGGGAAAGCCAAACTGAAATGGAATTAAAAGCCTGCAGGAGTGTTAAACATTGTTCTCACTGATACAGGCTGTGTAAGCCCCAGTAAACATCTCTAGTGATCCTCGTTTTGGAAAGATAACTTCCACTGGTGACCTGTGGAGACCCCACTAGCCTGGCCACCCAGCCTTGGTCCTCAGTGCAGGCCGGGAGAGCCACCCCATGCCATGTTCAGGTGGTGAGGGCTCTGCTGCAATAACAGGCAATGGGACAGCTGGGGTCCAGTGTGGCTGAGCAGAGGCCAGGCTCACAGCAGGGAGGGGCTGACCCTAAAATAAGTGAGGTTCAAGGAGAAGGTGCACCTGAGGACAGCAGAGTGCGCAAGGGAGGAAGTCAATAGTAGCTGAGTCAAACCTTGAGGGTCTACACGAGGATTGCGCATTCGCAGAGGACTTGATCTGGAGATCTGGGAGAATAAAGAACCACATATAACATAGGAGCAACAATAACAGATATTTATTTGGCAAAAAGAGTTTGTTTTTGTCACAGTACACTTCAGGAGGCCACGGATGTTGGTCTCCATAGCTCTCTTTCCTTGATATTTCATAAGATTTTCTGAGGAAATGAATCCTTGGTTACATACTAATCATGCTTAGGAACTTGTGGAGTCTTTGTCTCCTCTCCCCAGTGATCATTTCCCCTTTACTTGCTCCCTGCTTCCATTTAAAAACTTAAACTCAGAATCTGACTTTTATTCATCTTCCCACTTTTGTTAAAAATTGTAAAAGGAAACAGACAAAAAGGTACAAAACTGCAAGTATACGTGCAATAAGTGAACCTAACCCCAAACCTGGTGGAGTCGCAATGAATTGGGAAATAATTCCTGGAGTTTGGAGGCTCTGTGGGAACAAGCCCACAGGGATGCCCCTTTCTCTGCAGTGGAGAGGCACCCACAGCCCGCACACAATCCCATTTAGCCCACTTCCCGGGCCCTGGTCCTCCACACACCTTGGAAGGACATGGAGTTTGCATTTGAGTGCTTGAGCATTCTATACGATGACATATTTTGTGTATTTTTTTATGTTTTGCTCAATATACTTAAAAGTTTTCATTTGTAACAATGATAGCCACATTATATTCATTATTATTGCTATATACAATTCATTGAATGAGCTATAATTTACTGATTTATTTTGCAGTTGAAAGACATTAAACTTATACTAATGTGACTATTCTTTGCCATGAACATACTTTTATATGTAATTTTGTGCAAAGGTGAAATTGAAGTATAAATTGAAATACTTGAGTTTGCCAACTTTATCTTTTAATGGGGCTTCTTTTATTTATTTATTTATTTTTACTGATTCACATTCATTTTTCTTGTATGTATTGCGGAGGAGTCTTTTTGGTTAGTTATATACATGGCAAATAGCTTTGATTTTATGACTGTCTTTTCAATTTTGCTGCTCTGTCTTTTGGTAAATGTGTAATTGTAATGCAATCAAAGGCATGTCTTTTGTGGATAATGTTTTTGGTATACTTTCCTGTGGTGAGGTTAGAAAGATACTCTCCTGTATTTCTTGAGCTATAATCACCGACATCCTACACTTGGGTCAGTGCCTCACCTGGAATTGTCTCTGCAGAGCAAACAGGAGTGGGCACTCTTGTCAGGTCTTCCCCGCACCTGTCTTAGGTCACCTGCCCTGGGCTCTGGGCAGCTTTAGAAATCTGTTCCACTATTCATGTGTTAATGTCACTGTGGTGGATTTGTCTGCCACTCACCATTTTGGGGTTTTATCTCCTGTCTTCTAGTACGGGAGCTCATAAGTGGAAGAGTAAGTTAAGTTCCTCTTTCTCAATTTACTTTCAAGAATTACTGAGGTTATATTGATTTCATGCATTTCCACGTAACACTGACAATAAGCTTCTTATTGCACATGCTATTTTGCCCAGTCAGTGAACAACATGTTCCATTTTTCTAACATTTCAGATTTTCTTTAATGTCACTCACTGAAAGTTTTATTCTTTTTCTCCCAAAAAGTCTGTGTATCTTCTAGCAGAATTATTCACAGGTGTTTAAATGATTGTTTAAATGATACACTTTTAATGCTTCTTTCTCTTGTAGTACATGCTTTTCTCTTTCAGCATTTGCTAATAGTACAATGTTTCATAAAAGTAACATGCTGGACAAGACTACCTTGTTTCTGATTTTAAAGTAAAGCTAACATTTTACCACTAATCATGACCATTGGGATGTTGTCTTAGATTACGGCCATCTTGTTGGAATCTTAGTTTCCTAAGTGACTTTACCAATAATAAATATTGAATTTTTAGAAGTGGTTTTTCTGTATCTACTGAGATGATCATTTACTTTTTTCCTTATTCTATCAATATAATGTTAGTTGATTAATTTTCTAGTGTTAAACCAATGTCACATTGTTAATCCCAATCAGACAAAATGAGATAACTTTAAAAAAATATTTTCACAGTTTTTAAGAAAACTTTTAAAGTAAGATAGGCCAGCAGTAATTCACTTTTAAAATCTTTATTGGTTTATGTTTGCAGCACAGAATGGTGGCATTCCTGTTGAACAAGTGCTGCATGCATGTGACATATCTGGTCATTTTTCATCTTCCACCTCTTTACTCCCTGGGCCCTAAATTCCCTCACTCCCTACCCCTTCTCCATCTCCAAAAATCTCCTTTCTTTATCTTTCCATCTCTGCTTCATTTTATTCATTGATTTGACTATATTTCTATGCTTTCTATAGGAGAAATCATGTGACATTCAGCTTTCTGTATTTCACAATGTTCCTGTCAGATTTGGGTTTTAGCCCTACACCATATTAATAGTAGAAATTGAAGTATAAAACCTGTTTTTATTCTCTGGAAAACAGATCATAAGACTGAGTTTATTTCTTGTTCTAACACCTTGATTTTGTTTTTGGTGACACTAACCAGGATAGGGTGTTCCTTGAGGGAAGATAAATTGTTGAGTGGATTTCCTTGGTGGTTATAGGCCAACTGAAGTTCTGTATTTCAGCTGGAGTCAGTTTTTGTAGGTTACCTTTCCTAGGAATTTGTTTATTTTGTATCAATCTCCAGAATTGTTGGCATACATATTTTTATGATCTCCACATATGATACAATTTTCAGTAGCATCTGCAGTGATATTTTTTATCTGTTTCTTTATTCTGGACTTGTGTTGGCAGAAGCTTACAAATCTTATGATTATGGACAGATTCTTTGCATCATGCATTTAAGTTCTAGCTGATGAATTATTGATGCACAATAATTATGCAGAATAATGGATTGTTCTAGGACTGTTCACTCATGCAACAGCACACTCTGATCTCATTCACCTCCCGTCACCCAGTTCCCTGCCTCTTCTCTAATCTCCTTTTGGCTTTTATGTTCCCTCCTGCAGAGTCCACACATGAGAGAAAGTATCTATGGAGTGAGTGGTGACAGTGGACACTCCTACTCACTTCTGATTAGACAGGGGGTGCTATGGGGCTGGTGGACAGCTGTCCTTGTTTGCTGTGTCCTTCCATCCACTGTCCCAGCCATGAGACAAGCAGATAGGATGGCCTCCAAGGAAAGGATGAGTCCAGAGAATTTCTTGATGAGTTCAGTGTGCTGTAAGACTTTTTTTGCTTGAACTAGTATATGATAATAGGAAGCTAGATTTGGCCCAGACAAATAGTACCTGAACTCCTGAGGTCTCTGCAGACACCAAAGCTTCCACTGTGGCTCTGTTTTACCATCACTCCCTGAGCAGGCATTGCCCATGATGGGAGCTCATTGACTGATTCCAGCGCTGCCACGATACTGTCTCACTCCTGCCTCCTTAACACTGGCAGATCTGGGCCTCTGCTTGTTGACTTCTCAAGAAAATGAACCACTTTCAGCAATCACTAGGTTAGGAAGGCAGCCGTGGTGCCCCCTTCAAAGTTGCAAAGGGTCCAGGATGTGTATGCTGACCTAAACATGAAGCTCTTGGGTTCCTAAGAAACCACTAAGAACCAGAAGAGCTTGGGGGCAGGGTGCACAGGACCATGGACAAGCATGGACACTGAAAGTACTGGTGTTAGGAATCTGGGCTGGACTTGCAGGAAGCAGCAGTCTGAAACTTGTCACCTGTCCATTTCCCTGCTGTGACTTAAGGAACTGGGACAAGCTGCAGGAGGGTCCTTGCTGCCTCTCAGAGTACACAAGCTAGCCCTGGACAGGGACCAGCAGGTGTGTGGTATGGGCAAAAGTGTTTGGGACTATACAAGGCTACTACTTAGAAAAGAAAGCTTTGCAAAACCAAAGCCACATCAAAACAAAGAAAGAAAAACTCTCTTCAGCCCTTTGGTCACTCTAGGCCTCATATTTCCTCTTGTAAATTCACTTAGATCTGAACCCTAAGTGTCCTTTAAACTGGAGAGTGACTGCTTTGCACAGGTGCTCTTACACTCTCCTGGTCACCGCCCTAAATGCTCTGCCCAGCCTGTGGATACTGGGGACCACACCACGAGAGCAGAGTTCCCCCTGGAGTGCTGTGGATGGCACCAGAACCTCCCAGCACTAAACTGCACCCAGCCCCAGCAGAGTACTAGAAACAGCACCCCACCCATTCTTCTTGGGCAAGTTCCCTTTCCCTCTGCCTCTGAGCCCCGTTTCTTCCCCAGGGATGCTTTCCTGGGTATTAATAAGCTTCTCCTCCTTGTCCCCTCTGAGCACTTTTTCTAGTCCTAGTCCCAAAAAACCTCTCCAAATTACATACCCCTGGTACATGACTCATGAATGATGGAAAGAATGCCTTGTGGGTGTACAGCCAGAACGTCTCCCCTGCAGAGCATGGGCCCTAAGCCAGGTGGCCTTCTGGGCATCCCCGTCTGAGCAGTCGTAGGAGGAGCTTGGGGGGCACCCCCACACTTGTTATAAACAGGCACAGGCAGAAGCAGTGGACTGTGGGGTGGAGATGCAGACTGCGTGCTAAGTAGCATGAGGGGCACTCACATCTGTGACCTGGGCCCCATGCTGGTAGAGTTCCAGGGAAAGGCTCTGCCTGCATTAGTCACATAGGAAGCCTGAGCTCAGAACCAGGCCCAAGGACTCTGCAGAGGGTAGTTCTGTTCATCATGCACCGTGTGGGCTCCGGCGTAGGGGTGTGACCCAACACATTCAGTTTCTTTAGCAAAATGCCCTTTTCATATGTAATTTCCATCAAATAATATATGGGTTTGGGGAGTTTTTTGTCTTTATTTGGTAAAGGACTAATTTGTTACTCCCATATCAATTGTGTAAGTGTCATTTTGATTATTTACTGATCTATGAAATTTTAAAAACTTGCTGGATTAACTGATGCCTTTACTTTTAGAATAAAATCAATTATTAGAATAAAATCAATTATTCAGGGCTGCCGTGACACAGTTGGAGAGAGAAGAGATGGAGAAAGAGGAAGCCACTGCTTCAAACACACTCTTGGCCCAAGCCCTCGTTCCAGCAATTGCAGCTGCGGCTTCGCAGACCCACGCTCATGGAAGCCTCCCGACTCGGCCAGGGGAGAGCGGAGTTCCAAGAGCTGGTCCAGAACTGGAGAGGAGAGGGCGCAGCCAGGAAAAGAGGCAATGGTGGTTGGGAACTGTGGTCAAATCCAGTGTGAGGATGAGAGGTTGCAACAGCCCCTGAAGCGGAGTCCCCACTCTGCAGCAACCTTCCTAATCAGCACCTGGAGGCAAGGTGGAGCCAGAGCAGCCAGTACACATCCTACCACACCCAGCTCTAAGCCTGCCTCGAGGCTGTGGCCTCCTGCCTCTCCACTCTGTGGGCGGCTGCCAGTGGGGAGCAGTGGGGTGCATCGGCACCCACATCAGAGCCACAGCA